>WEDG01004450.1:0-247673 GCA_017591395.1 Schistocephalus solidus
AGGAAACATGCCTGGAATTGAGGTCATTCGTATTATGATAAGGGTTTATGTCCTCATTTAAATTTAAATTAGCGAGTTTGTCGTGCGGCGATAGCTCAGTGGTACCACTGCCGTTTCCCGCACATTGGTGCCTTGGTTTGATCCTCGGCGGTACCAAGTATTTTGCACGATTCCCGAAGGGTATATTTTTGACTTCCATGATAGATCGCAAAAACGATGTATGGCGAGTATTTACCGCAATATAAGCAAAATATGCGCCTATTTGTTCAAAAACGCTTTTAAAAAACTTGAAATGGCATGCAAAATATGCAAGAACGACTCAGCCGTTCGGAGATGTCGAACGTCCTGGATAACTTCAGATCTTCACGAGGTTTTACAAGTTTGGTTCCCTGAGTGGTTGTCAGTTTTTTTTGGTGCAGAGACTGCGTATTCAATTTGAATAAGATGATAAATCAAATTCCAATTTGATGCCGTTTAATGAGGAATTTTGGCACGACAAAAATTCCAGATGAGCAGCAAGCATGTACGTACGTGCAGTTGAAACGATATTGTCCGGAACAGTCCTAGTGAAGTGGTAACGTCTTTCCAATTGTCCAAGGTGGAGAACAAATAATATCGGTGGTTCCTATGCACACGACCTTGTTGTCATCTGAAATTGGAATAAGAAGCATGCTTCTGACATGGATTGCAGCTTTTCTCACAGGAAGATTGCAAACTGTATGCATCGATACCTTGAAGTCAACACCTACTCCGGTTCTATGTGGTGTCCCCCAAGGCTCCGTCTTTGGGCCGTTACTCTTCTTAGTGTACATCAACGAATGTGTCGATGGCCTGGGTTGCAGCGCTGTCATGTTTGCAGACGATGTTAAATTGTGGAAGGCCATTGGATCTGACACCGATAGGCATGCACTTCAAGACGATCTCAACCGTCTTAGCAGATGGTCTGCCCGTTGGCTCTTAAATTTTAACGTTGGGTAGTGTCTGATTCTAAGACTCCATACCAGAGGGACCAGTGATGAAGATGATGTCTATCAATTCCTTCTCGATGAGCAGCCCCTTTCAATTGTCGAAGAACAGAAGTGCCTCGTGTTTTAAATAACGCCTAACTCAAACCATCTTCACAGTGTTTAAAGGCAGCTCAACGCGCGACACAAGTCTTATTTGCGCTCAGACGTGCATTTGTGCACATTAATAAGGAAATATTCCAAAAAACCTACGGGGCACTTGTTCGATCTCACGTGTAATGTGCCGTTCAGGCCAGGCATCCTTGGTTAAAATGGATTATCTACAGCTTGAACTAGTGCAGGCGAGGGCTACGAGGATGGTCAAGAATCTCAATCATCTGCCGTACGAAAACCAGACTAGATGAATTTAGATTTGTTTCCTCTCAATTACAGGCAACTACGTGGTGTGCCACACTTGGGATTGGGTATGACTCGCTGATGATGGCTAATAAGCCAGAAATGGCCATTCCGGTCTCCCTTGTCTTTTTCGGTTCCACATTATCAACATATGCTACACATCGCTATGAGACCGCCTGCGAGAGCTCTAGTCTGAGCTCCAGGGCACAACGGAACATATATGTTCCTTAAGCAGATCGGTGAGCTCCACACTATCATCATATTCCCCATCACAACCGACAAAACAACGAGCCCGTGGCTCAATGGTAGAGCGTTCGACTCAAATACCAAAGGTCGTGGGTTCGAATCCCAGGTGTGCCACACTTGGGATTGGGTATGACTGGCTGATGACGGCTAATAAGCAAGAAATGGCCATTCCGGTCTCCCTGGTCTTTGTCAGTTCCATTTCATCAAATGCTACACGTCGCTATGTGACCGCCTGCGAGAGCTCTAGTCTGAGCTCCAGGGCACAACGGAACATACATGTTCCTTAAGCAGATCGGTTAGCCCCAAACTATCATCATATTCCCGATCACAACCGACAAAACAACGAGCCCGTGGCTCAATGGTAGAGCGTTCGACTCAAATACCAAAGGTCGCGGGTTCGAATCCCAGGTGTGCCACACTTGAGATTGGGTATGACTAGCTGATGATGGCTTATAAGCCAGAAATGGCCATTCCGGTCTCCCTTGTCTTTTTCGGTTCCACATTATCAACATATGCTACACGTTGCTATGCGACCGCGTGCGAGAGCTCTAGTCTGAGCTCCAGGGCACAACGGAACATACATGTTCCTTAAGCAGGTCAGTAAGCCCCAAACTGTCATATATATATATATATATATATATATGTATGTATATATCGATTTCAATAACTTCAAATCGTCAGCGAACATAACCTTCTCACATGCTAGACAATCAAGGCAGTCGTTCGCGTATATCAGAAACAAAATGGGACCCAGAACGCTCCCCTGCGGAGTTCCACTGGTTACGGTTTCCCAATGAGACTTGGCGTCTCCAAAACAAAAACGTTGGCACTTGCCTGTGAGAAAGTCGGCCAGCCATTTGAGTACGTTGCCAGTCACACCCATTTGACGCAGCTTAAAGATCAGACGTCTGTGTGGAACCCTGTCAAAGGCTTTGCTAAAATCAATGTAGAACGCATCGACCGACAAACCCATTTCTGAGGATTTTGTCCAAATTTCCATGGATGAGAGCATGTTTTTGGGGCAGGATCGACCACTTCGAAATCCATGTTGATATGAACTTAGAAAGTTATTCTCTTCCAGAGGCTTCATCAGTTGTGCTCTTCAATATGCCTCATCAATTCCATTTTTATTATCTTCTCCATCATTTTGCAACAGATGCTTGTGAGGCTGACTGTTCTGAAACTAAGATCTGAAACTGGTCTGAAATTTCAAAGATCTTGGAGAGCGGAGAGGCTAGCTGATCAGTAAATTCATTGATAAATTGGCAGACACACCATCTGGGCCAGGAAATTTAGTTGGCTCTTGCTGTTTCAGAGATTAGCTTACTATTTATATTGGGAACAACATTGCTTATTTTGTTTGTGGGTGTGGCAATACTGTACTATTCTTCCTCTTCAAAAGGCGGCTCCTCTGTATACACGGACATAAATAAATTAGATAAGAGGCTGGTCTTATCAGAGTTATCGGTTAACATGTTTCTCTGCTAGTCTTTTAGACAAGGAATGGAATCCCGATTTCGTTTCACCTTATTTACGTTAGCAAAGAACCTTTTCAAATTTCTTGGTATGTCTTTGACTATTTCTGACTCAAAGGCTGAGATTTCTTTTCTCAGAAGATTCCGACACCGATTTCGCTGTTTCTTAAAAGCGGAAAAAATGTTTGGGTTATTGCTATCTGGCATATGTTCTCCACAGTCTTCTTTTCTTCTTGAGCTTCCTTTTTATTTCCGATGTCACTCCTCTCGGGTCGGGAGACGCACGATCGCCTTTTAAAGTGTATAGAAGATATATACCAACTGCTGAATCGAGTTACAAATGAAGAACCAGGCAGCGTTTGGGTCAGGTACATGTGCAGGGCTCCAGTCTTTCCCATTCATTAGTTCTTTTATTTTGGGATAATCCCCTTTCCATACATTTCTTTCCCTAACTCTTCGACGATTGGGTACAGAAAAATAACTGTACTCCCGAGCAAGAACGCAATTATTACTTCGTCCAAGAATATACTGCAAGGATGCGATTTCCACCTCTACATATTTATTTATTTATTCCCAGATAACAGGCAAGTTAAAAAGAGATAAACAGTAGAGGGTCGATCTTAAAGTGAAAAAAACTCATAATTAGATTAAAACAGCTTGACTGTCACCTTTATCGGACCCGCGTCTCCATTGTGACATGTTGTGTAAGAAACTCATCATTTACTGACTGAAGTAATTTCTGTTCGAATGAATTTTCCGATTGTGAGCAGTACATTGAGAAACAATCGATATCTCGAGCATTGAAATCTCCAAGTATTTATAAGTGTTTGCTACGGCAGCTTTGCTTTACCTCTGTGATGAGTGCTTGGTCCGCATCCGTCCGCTGTCCTGGGGGTCGATGTATGACGGCTTATTGGAAAGTCCGGTTGGTTTGGGACTTTCAATTTAGAACAAATTATCTCGCAGAACGTGTTCTTATTTGGTGAGGGCCCATCCTAAATGTAGTCAATTCGTTCTCGTATGAACATTGCGATGCCGCCACCCCTACGTCCGTTTCTATCCATGCGGATAAGCTGAAATCAATCTATCCTGACTTCTGTGTCTGCGATTTGTTCATTTAACCATGTTTCAGTGAAAGATATGATGTCCGGTTGTAAATTGTCTACGACCAGTTTGATTTCATCCATTTTGTTGAATAGACTGAACATTTGTATACATAATTGTCATCTTGTTTTGTTCTCTCGATCTCTGAAGATTGTTGGTTGTTTCTTGCGCCTGGAAATTATTGTTGGATATTTCGCATGATCTATCCAGTCCCCTGTCTGGGTTCAAATCTATAGGCATTTGGTAGGACTTTTGAGCGGCGTAGTTGCCATCAATTTCCCCGGATGTTCCCATTAAAACAAGCGCACCGTTTTTATGATTTTGCTGTCATCAATTTTCAAGTTTTGTTCCCCCTCGTATTGACGTCTTTTCAATTCTGCTACCAGTGTCCTCATTATCATTCCATCGGTGGAAGAGTAGTCCGGCTGAAAAAAACACTCCACGGTGATTCTTTCGTAGTTGGGACATTTTGAGAGAGCAGTTGATCTACCTGTTGTTTGCTCCCCAATGTGACTTTCAACGGTCTTGTTCGCACTTCATGCGTTTAATTTCTAACGAGGGGCCCAAATCGGAAAAATATTTTTTGTTTTGACTATCAAACCGTGTTCTTGTGTATCATTCAATAAATTTTGGACTGTCAGATCATCCTTTTTTACCCTTACTTTTGTCGTTTCACCAGTAGCCTCAGGGACACACTGAACTAGGAGACAAAGTGATTTGTCAAGGAAAATACCCTTTCCTGCATTCTTTTAATGATAGAGGGTTGAATCATGCACTTTGGTACTGTCTTTAATATTGTGTTCAAAGAAGTCTTCATCAGTGAGCCTGCTGGTTTATATTCAGACATCACTTTGGATCTTTCAAACAGCGAAAGTTCTTCGGACAATGCGTTCGCTTATGAAAGGGACTTAAAGCTTTCCTTTGTTTAGAGTTGTCACTAGCTTTCTACATCCGCGACATATTTCAGGAATTTTGGGTGCTGACACGGTGAAAGCTATTCTCTGCTCTGATGGCGTGCACGGACTCCGAAGCCTGTCCCAGCTTTCGTGATGAAGGCAATGGTGTTGGCTCTGCAACCCGTAATCGGCTAGTTCCTAAGCCGGTAGTGAGCAAGTATTCGCCGATACAGTATTATTTGGTGCAGAATACTTGATCCGTAACACTGAAAGGAGAACGACTATACCGTGCACCTGTGTCAACCCTTCCCCTTCCCTGAACTTTAATCATTCAAAATGCTGCAGTTTTTCTCCTGAAAGACAGTAGAAAGAATGATCAGGAGTTTTTCACTCTCAGTTCAATCCCCTTCTGTATTTCTCTTTTGAAGTTACCTGTAAAGTGGCAATAAATAAATAAATGGGGAGGAATTTGAGTATTCTACATGCCACTTTTAAGGGTACTCTCGTACTCCTTATTTTGCAGAAAATGCACTCTGAGAGCGAAAATGGTTACCGAAAAAAGGGGCCTAAAAAGACAAAAAGTGTCGGCCCTGTGCATGTTTTTGCGGAGGCCATGTCAGATGTGGCAGCAAATATGACTTTACCGCCAAAGTCACCCAGGTAACTCCCGCATAACCGTCTCACGTCCCCAACTTGGTGGGGCCAGAGGAAGATGTGTGGAGCTAGAATGGGCATCGGTGGTATTCAGATGCTGCGCAATTCCAATGTCGCTATTATAATCGACAAAATGAGGAGGTGGGTTGACAGCAGTAAGCAAAGTGGCGGGAGAAAAAACGAATATTTAAATTAGGTTTTTTTTCTGATGAATATATCTTTCGGTTTTTCGAATTCGCATAGTGATCGAACATTTAGAAAAAGTGAGCGGGGTCTCTCGCAGGAAATTTCACTGATTCGACCGCTACTCGCGATAGATCAGCTGGCAATATGCTTAATATTGTTTTTCGTCTGAACTGATCTAAACCTTCACTTAGCAGTGTCTGCTGGAACTTCAGATGGCTCTCTTTAACTGCATATCTGTGTTTATTTAAATAGATGATTGTTTGTTAGTCAACAATACTCTGAAATATCCCGTTATTCGCGTAATGCGATAATTTGTACTATAGTACAAACGAGAAAGTCATCCATTCTGGAGCCTCATTCAGTTCCAGTGCAAGTAAATGTTCTGATAACTTTGTTCTTTATTCCCTAAATGGTTCTGGGATTGAATATGTGGATGTGCGTTTAGATGTCAGTCCAATTTCCATATTCCTACTGAGCATTAAAATGCTTATCTCCCATTTTCCTACTTACTCAGACCATCACAAAAAAAGAAAAGTGATAGCCAAGAATCTTGGGTTTTTTGAATAAGTCGATACCATTTTGCTCGAACATAGACGAAAACAGAACATTATGGTGAACTTTATTGTTTAAATTGTTGTGAACCATTTAAAAGCGTCGGTGGGCTCTGTGCGTACGCCTCGTCCCATGGCTGATATTGTCCAATTTCTGCCGAACTATGCAGTATGCGCCGGCATCATAACAGCTGTGGTCCTCGTCCTCTCATTTATCCTTTGCCGTTGTCTGACAGGAAAACCAAGCGTTTCGCTGGCGCAGAAATCAAAGTTAAAGAAGGGTAAAGAAAAAAAGAAGCCCGAAGGTGTCCAGGCGGCCAACAAGCCCCCGGTATGGTGATCGTCTAATTTTTAATTCCTTAAGTCGTCGCCGAAATCGCAGCCGCTGCAAAGCTCTGCTGAACCAAAAATTCAACCCACTGCCGCCCCTCCAATTCAATCCGCTGCTCCTGTTGCTACTCCCAATAAGAATCGTAAGGGCAACTCAAAAGTGGAACAAGCTGCCCGAGCTAGCGAGGTTTCACACTTTTTACATTTCACCTTCTAGGAGGTAGAGGTTTTAGCCATGGAGGAAGACGAATGGGTGACCGTAAAGCATGGTAAATCTACGCATGGACCTCAACCCGTTGACACATCAACCAAAACAAACCAGAAACCCAAGCAAGCCAAACCCGAATCAAAGGAATCTACACCAAAAGAAATTAAAAACTCTCATAAGGCCAAAAAATCTGCCCAGCCTAAGCCCCAGCGATCTTCGGACGAAGAATTGCCCGTAACTAATGTGCCGAATCCCCCGAAACCGGTGGTTTTGGAACCTGCTGAAGGTAAGAGTATTTAATAATTAAAACCTCGTGGATCTAGAACCCTGGCAGGATATACCGTCGGCAAAGCGAAAAAAGCAAAGAGCTAGGAAGGAGTAGGTCGGCACTGTGCCCCTTCAGCATACTTGCCACGTAGGAATTTGCCGGAAAGTTGCGCTGAACAGAAGCTCCTCTCTTAGACAATGTTGTTGCATATTTCGTCTTTCTCTTCAGTGTTCTTGGCTTGCAGTTACTGCGCTTGTATATTTTCCCCAACGTTAGGTTCCTTGTACAAAGATTGGTTCTTACTTCAAAATTTTGTTGTGACTTTGATTAGCCTGTTTCATAGAGTAACAGAACAACCCTCGTCACTTTATGATCCGAGGTTATCCCCTTGCTTATGTGGGCGCTGATTGTTGCCTGCTCGTAGAGCACTGGTTAGATGTGTAATGCATTCTTTTTTTTCATTTTTTTGTGCTCAACCTTGTTGGCAGTTTACACATGCCAGATAACAAGTCCTTTCCTTCACACACCTTTTCGAAACTTTGTAATCGCAGGCGACGGCTGGACGGCAGTTTCATGTGGTACAGTATTAGTAGATTTCGCTTCGAGGTTGCGTTCTATGTCCGCAAGGGTTTCGCGTTGTCGGGTACAATTGGTTCCACCCGAGTATCTGCCGCGTTGCTGCCCAGTTGTCACTATTGTGATAACGCTTATCACACAACCTCACCGTACTGCAGTTGTATTTATTTTGAAGTAACTACATGTACACGGTGTGAGTGGTCTTTTAAGACTGGTGTCTACTTTTAAAAAGTTTGCACATGCAAGAAAACATGTGCCCAACGTAGATGGATTGTTGCGGGTAAAAAGGTCTCTGATTGGTACTTGCGCTTGGTGTGGCTGTGATCATGCCTAATCTAGCCTGCCTCGGTGGTTTCACTTGGACATTCTTACGAGGTTTCTTGAGGATTTTAAATGCTGGTAGGTTCTCACTAGCCGTTGTAATTGTTCGTTGTTTCCTCTAGACTACTGGTACAAGAACGTAACTAAAAGGCTGTGGCAGCAAGAAAACTTGTTTACTGGAGGTTGACACTCGTGTCAAAGTGCTGTCATTGGGAGTTGTGACATTTTATAAAGTAGTGAGCGCGCCAGACCTTAGCCCTCCGCGCCTTGGTGGCACTGTCGCAGCTTCTGGGCTAAAAGGGTCCTAGCCAACAGGTCTTGGAAGCTGGCAAAATTTTCTTTGGGCTATCCTGTCGTACTGCTTCTATGAATGGTCAGTGACCGTTGAGGCAGGTAGATGATAGGACTGGTTTTTTTCCGAAATCTGGTTCAGCCTTCTATTGTCACCGCTGGTTGAAACTCGTTTTAAAAGTTCGTTTAAATATCCTGAATGTACGTCGTGCGATTGTTCTGGCTTCATGGTGGAAGCGCCTGCATATCTGGTCGTCCTGAATTCGAACAGATTTGCCACTCAGCCAGTTAACTTATTTCTTCAATTTTACTCTTTGTGGTGATGCTTGTTGTGGACTTTGCATTTATCGCCAGGGATTTACAAGGAAGTGCTTCAGTTCTGATCATCTTCTTCCGACCTAGGACGCCCTTACAGCGGGTGCTCTTTTGATATTGGTGGGAGTTGTACGGAAGTCCCTTACATTTTAGTGATCCTCATGACTGCAGGCGTCGTGATAATTCACAAATGGGAACTATTCTAAGACAAGCACTTAGCTATAACCGAACTCTCTCATGCTCAGGGTGAGGACGACTTTCGCTATCCATATCAATGTCCGGACGCAATTTTATAGATAAGTTTCCCAATATTTTGTGATTCTGGCTATCGATTGTATACCAGGTGACAGGCACCCTGGTATATGTGAAAGCAAGCCGTCACCGCTACTAAATAAGCATTTTTTGCAGAGTGCGCAGTAGTTTCCCACTGTGTGATAACCACGAGAGCGTCTGCCTTCCCTCTTATTCGTCATCGGTTTTTCACACACCGTAAGTACCCAGCTCTCGTTGCATGCAAAACAACAGTTGTTACGTCGACAAAGGGGCCACGAAGACGCACATATGCAATTCATCCTGATGCTGGCACCCAACTCAAGGTTCGATTTGCTGTCTCACTCGCGAGTGTTCACGGTTGCTTTCAAGGTGTCTGTTAATAGTCTACTCACAGCCCTGACTTCGATGAAGGTCGAGTGCACACATGTCTAGTCTTAGGACGTTGAAGCTTACAGAATTCGTCTAGAGAACAGTTTAAGCTTCGCCAGACGCATAAACGGTTAGTGTTCGGTGTGTAAACTATCGATAAAAGATCTGGGGGTTGAACTAATAGTGCGTTATACATCACGGAATGACAGCTATTCATTCCTTCGTGAAATCCTTTCCGTTTGTGGGTTTATTAATGGCCGTAGTATCGTCGTGTAAACATCGCATACACGCTGGACACGCAAATAACCAAAGTTTGCATGTCCACTCGCTAGATGAACGTTCCAATTTTGGAACTGACTGATATGCTCCGATCAAAATCGACCAATTTGCAGCGATCATTATGTTTCAAGGACCTTCAGCTGCTTATGTAGTATTGCCTATGTTGCCCTCCTCCCCTTAAATAGTATTTAAGTCGCGGCGCGCATTACTCACTCTGAGACTTTTTATTCGGGAATGAAACCACAACTGACTGCGGCTTTGATAATGCAAATGAGGAGAGTAACGCATTTAAAATAACACTACTTTTACATAGATATCCATCAACTGCACAAGCGAAGCCAAATTTGACAGCCCTTCGCTCTAACTCAATGGCGATCACAGTTAACTGGAAGGATAGTGTGAACCCGCGCATGTGTAACTACGCTCATATCGTCCAACTCTTTCCAACACTTATCCATTTCAGTATCAGGAATCCGCAAAAACGGCTTGGAATAACTATTTTCGACTGAGGGTGTGCACGTACGTGGCAACGAGCGCTGACTGAAGTACGTTAAATGCGTGGTTCGTGTAGTCAATATCTGACCAATCAGTCATTCCCGACTGGTCTTGACCTTTGTCGAATGCGTGATGTGTACATTCACCCGCAGAAGCTGGTGAACAGGCAGATCGTCAACTGTAAGCCTGAATAGTACACTGCTTATGTAATTACGATGTCATATGCAATTTGGATTCCAGTAAGTTAGAAGTTTCAGCCATCGACCGCACGCTATCCTCTCAAACCAATCATTTTCCAGTATAAAGCTAGATCATGATGCTTGCAGAGAGGGCTGTCCAGTGAATGGCCAGGAATTCTTTTCTGAGAAGGTTATTAACATTTGAACTCAAACAAACCAAATAATATTGCATGGATCTAAGAGGGTTTAGTTTGTGCAAACTGAGACTCATGACCAAAATCATGGAGTCCTGTCCTGACAGCTTTGATAACATGTGCGAGGTCCAATATTTGTGTGCTACTTAACTGAGTTGATTATTTTTTGGGAGAAGGAAACTACTATCAGAGGTAGTTGATGAAACGAAGTTTTGGAAACCAACTTCGGCATTCTAACTTTCCATTTGCCCTCCGACGGACAAATCTTCTGTCCACATGCGTCAGGTAGATTTTTTCTGGGAATTACAGAAGTTTAAGTACTTGGATGCAATGATCTGGACACTTAAACTGTATTTCTAACTATATTGGGAGTGTGTTCACCCGTTTTTACTCTGCATCGACCCACAGAGCAAATCTGTGAAAAATTCTAACATAGGTAATATTCTTGACGGAAACCCACATGAAAGTAGCCCGTTGCTCAATGATTATAGCGCTCAGTAATCAAAAGAACCTGCGTCCGAACCTCAATAGTTATGGTATGGAAGCACGCACTAGAGTGGTTTATTGATTTATTTTGTGAATCAAGCGATCGAATCATTTTGCTATAGCGGTTTCGATGGCATTGCCTTTCGTTAAATGGATATCAGATAATAATTTATGGGCATTGAAGACACTTCGATTTGACTTGAGTGCTGAAGTGAATTTCACGCAAATGTTAAAATTGTTTTAAGTACAAACTTGGTTAATATTTCTGGCTGGTAATGAGGATTCACATCGAAAAATGAGAGGACACATCCCAGGAACTTGTTCTATTAAAGCCAGGGAATAATGGTCGAGCCAAAACTGTTAATTCGCGTCTAATTCTAATGCATTAGAATCCAGGAAGCAGTCTGAAAACCCTGTTTATTAAATTATTTATCCCGCGGCCGACTCGGTTGCCTTATCCTTAGCACGAATTTAACTGATTGGAGCACAATTTACTTCAACTCTTTAGTGTTTTAAGTAAACATTTAAATTGAAATCTCTCGGATTGCTCGTGCCCAATAAACGTTGATTTTGCCAGGCTTATGGCAGCTGACGAGCCGATCTGCTTACTAAAAATACTTCTTTTTATGTAGACGATAAAAACATTACCCAGCAGCACATGCAGATGCTGCACTGACTTTCGGTGAATAAGTATGTCATTTCAAGGCATTTGACACCTCAGAAAGCTAACTCTGAATTAAACGTGGCCCAATGCGTCTCGGCAGTGTTCCATCTAAGTACGAAAACAAGACATAGACAGCCGCATGATTTGAATAAGGAATGAACCAGCTTTGCTTGATCTTTGACGAGAGGCAAGAATTAATGCCTGGGGATGCTTGGGAGATAGGCTTCCGGCAGCTGTGAAAATCTTACCTGCAGAACCACCCTTCCATCTTTTCAATCATGCCTCGGAACAGTGTACCAGCCGTCAGATGCCTGACGATGAGCCACATGGAAATAGAGAACATGGAGAATGAGAAAATGTTTGCTCTCCGATGGCCACAGCCTGCCAACTTCGCGAACTTACTTCATTCGCTTGAACCCCCTGTTTTTGCGTCTGCTTTATTGAATTCTCATGAGATAAGAGAGGCGGTGGTTATGTTTCTGCCTTTCTACGTCATTCCGATGGTCCCTAAAATACCCTCTACGCTTAATCCTAAAATTCGCATTCCAAAGGCGTTGTATAGGTCCATTGGAGCCACTAGACGTGTTAGGCGGAGTACTCTATTAACCATTCTTTTAATTAGAATAAATGCCGAAAGAAGTATGGTTTAACTTCTGCATGGCAACAACGACTGCATTATAGATTCGGTGTGCTGGCAATTGCCGCTATGGCAGCCTGAGGCGTAGGGATTAGAAGACACACGCATGGCATAAGCCCTTAGAGATCTGCCGACCATGTCATTTTAGTGGCACTAGATTTGTGGAAGCAGAGCGATAAAAATTCTTTTTTTATATGATAACCGACAGTTTCAGGGGAAAAGCAATCAATGTCTTTTAGCACACGGACAGATTCAAGCGCGTCGGATTATCTGTAGGGGGAATATCCGCCGACTCAGTAGGTCTCACTCTTCGGTGCCCAAGTCGATTGTCCGAGCTTATCTGCCCGTCTGGGTGTACTACTTACATGACCTACGTCCACACACAATACAGCAGAATTTAGTAAAACATGGGAGGGTGACTCGGCTCTCACATACGTGAAAGTGGCAGAGGTCACATTAAGAATGAGCCATCGCAGTCTGGCTCTCAACCCACCAGTCAGCCAGTCCACACAAAGATACACTGGGCTGACTGCGAGATTCGAGTTATCCTTCGAAGTCACCCTGATAGATTCAAGCAGGTTATATTGTTTATAATTGAGAAAATGTGCTATAAATCAACCTCATGCACTCTTCCCTATCTTAGACATCAGTTGATATTCCGAACCGGTAAACTAACTGATGTTTATAGCGAACATACTCAACTACGAAATTTCGACTGTCTTTACCGACAAGGTCCAGGGTGTCTTCCACTCTACTGTGGGCACAGGAACGGTGAATTTCAAATGGATTTCTATATGTTGATAGTAGTCTTGCTCTGCATCTACCGCACTCTCTCGTCCTTCAACCTCCCAGACCTGATGTCATTAACAATTCAAGAAGACTGAGGGGAAGATAGGGTGCAGATGGTCGACGCGGAGTGAGTCCGCGTCTAGGCGTGCCACCACCCTCGTGAAGGGAATTTGTCTACTGTGCAGCCCAAATGACGCGAGTCATCCCTCATCTTGCCAATTTGTTCTAAATCTGAGCGTTCTCAGGTAAACGTAAGTACAACTATAGTTAAAATATTAGCATACAAAACTTGGTGTTAAACAAATAAACAAGATGTTTCTGCGTTGTCTAGCTGAAATTCGGCATGCCAAAGCAGAAGACAACCATATTTTAGAATTTTGTGAATCGCTTAGGTTAAATATAGCCTAATTGGCCTGCTATTTTAAATCGCAGACTCGTAAATGTGCTTCTAGAAGCGCTCGACTACGTCAGCTCACAAATTTGGGATCTGTTCCTAGTTTTTTTCACTGTATAAAAGCAGGCAACGTCCCCAGCCAATTTATATTTACCGAATGACTGTCTTGTAAACACTAATTATGACCCCGATTGGCCCACGGTCACCACGGATTACTGCCCGGTGTACATAGTATTAACCAATTACGCAAGGGGTGGACCTTATACAAAAATCCGACGCAGTCATATATTCTAATGCATGCGAGCAAACCAGTGCACATGTGCGACTACGCTGTCAAAACGCCGCAAAAGCTGCTTTTGCAGTCCGCAACTGACACGTGGCAATCGATCAACCGACACAAAGATTGCCACGTGGTGTTCCAGCCAGTCCGTCTGTATGTAGGGTCGTAAAAGTATAGCAGCCGTCTTTGAGGTCAGCCGAATATGAGAGGCCAAGGCGAACAGTCAAGTACGCCAGTCGGCAATATCCTGAAGGCCTGGTTATACTGCAGTGGTGACTGTCATGGCTCTCTCGCTGTGTAAGCTCAGATAAAATTTTAGATTTAACCGGGTACACGTGGATTTAGGGATCACGTCATAAGTGGCACCAGTAGGCGGACTCTACGGCCTTGTCAGCTGCTGCGCCCATGTACACCCACGGTCGTTTGAACTTTGCTCTGCCATCTGAACCTGGTGCGTATGTTAGATGAAATTGAGGAAGCTGGAACGCTATACTGCGACAGTGGTGGCCATTGCCATGGGTCGGTCGATCGATCGTGTGTACACGCGCACGAGTGACTCTTGGCACGCTCATAATCCCACGAATTTTCTGCAGCCGACTGTGGTGAATTAAATCAAGTTTATTTAGTCTCTACCTTCGTCCATCTCCTGCATTTTTGCAACATCTTACGTCGAAAGACAACTTCAGTGGTGAATATATGCAGAAGATCAAAAACGAAATCGACCGGCCATATTCCTTTTAGAAATTTGGATAGATTGCAGACGTAAATTGTATCGTGTGACTGGATCTCCAGAGGGCAGTGAAGGTAGTCTAGAGGTCCAAGTCACCGCTTTCGGGACCCATTAATGTTGCGGAATATTTTTAAATGCTTCTTGTTGTTTTTATGTCGCAGCCCGACTTTGAGGTTCTTGGATGAGAAAAATTAATTCGAATAAGACGGTTTCCAGAAACAGTGCGTGAAAAGTTTCGAATATTTGCTCTCCTTAGTTATGCATTTTTGTGGCATGATGCTTCTTATGGTTCCTCCGACATATGGCGTCAGATTTTGAAGTTAATCGGACTCTCAAAATTGCACGCCACCCGCGCCGCTACAAAGATCCCCTGTGGTGATGATGGGCTTTGGGAAATTTAAAAATATTTACGTATGACACGGAAAACCTGTATAAATCAGCCTCCACTGCAAACCTTCCCGCAGCTGTTGAGCCATGACTCCTGCAGAACCAACGCATCCAGATTAAACGTAACTGCACGTTTTGTGACGGAGGGACTGAAGTGCCGTGCAAATGAGCGGGACTAATAGTTGTGTAACGGGGGAGTTTAATGAATGCTTCGCTGAGTTTCGCTACGACATATCTGCATTTGAAGTCTTAGCTCTCTGTGCTTCTATACACGATAGTTCGACCGCCGTGTTTGACGATTTCCACCGTATGCTGTGCAAGGACGATGACTCGTGCTTGAATTTAGTGAAAGTAGGCTTGCGCTGCATCTACCTCAATCTGTGCCACTTCCTTACCTGGACCCGGTGACAAGACGGAGCCAAGAAGGCTGGACATGGGAGGGGATGCAGACCCATGCACCGTGGTCCAACACCAAACAAAAACACAGCACAAGAGAGAGGTGGCTCGGATCCCAACTGAGTGAGAGTGCCATAAAGTACACATTTAGAAGAAGCCATTGCAGCCTGACTCTCAGTCCACCCGTCATCCATTGCGCACAAACGCACGCACTGAGCTGACCACGAAGTCCAATTTATCCCGTCAGTTGGCAACCTTCCAAGCCACGGATTTAGCGCACCATGATAGTTTCAAGTGTGTCAGATTGTTTATGGTGAGGAAAAAATTCGCTGAGCCGTTGACATCACTCTCTCCTCTACCCCAAAAATCTGACCACCGTCCGAGCCGGTCAGTTGTCTGATGTTTGAGTGGGCGCATTGGCTGACTGGCCGGCGTACCCGTCTTCGCGCGCCACAGCACGACCTGGCCCTCCCCTAACGCGCACACCAGGATTCACTAAACCAGGGGGTATGGAGCAGCCATCGTCCTCTGACTCCCAACCCACTGGTCATTCACTCAATGCACAACACACTGGGCTGACTGCGTGGTCTGGTGTAAGCGTCAGTTTGGCAGGAAACCTTGATACTCTCGGGTAAATGATGATGGTGAGGGTGTTGTGTATGTATTGGTGGAGGTAGTGTCTGCTGATGTAGTTTAGCCAACGGTGGTTTATCGCAGGTTATCGTGGAGCCGTATGTGACCTAATAGGCCCATGCGGTTTGTGAAGGTGCGGGAAAAGTGAGGCAGTGGAGGCGGGCGCGGCGACTGTATGTCGGAGCCCCAAGCACTGGCTCACCAGCCTCCGTGCGATGGATTCGCGGGGGACCGACCAGGCCGATGTGTGAGGTGAATTTGCAGGCGCAGTTTGGGTGTGAGAAATCGGGAGGGGCTGGGGGTTGTCATTCGTGGTAGTGGGGGTGGCAGTGGCGGTGAGATTTGCAGGAGCAGCGGGTGTGCATGGTGTATTGGTGTTGTCGGCATTGTGGTGAATTCCGCTGTCATGGATGCGCATGTGACCGAATAGGTCCATGCGATGTGAACGCTCGAGGGCAGTGAGGGCAGTGCATGCGACGATCTCTGCTGTGGGCCGGGGCTCCATGCACTGGTTCACCATTCTCTGTGCGATGGATTCGCTAATGACCGACCAGGCCGATGCGGGAGGTGAATGTGCGGTCGCAATGAGGACAGTTTAGGACAGAGCCTCCATCGCTGATGGTCGTGGTGGTAGTGACAGGGGTGGTTGTGACAGGGGTGGTGTTAGTTGTGATGGTGGAGGTAACGGATGGTTAGTTTGGGGATTTTGTCGCTATGATGATGGGAGTTGGGGAATTGGTGCCAGGGGTGACCATCGGGGGTTCAAAGGAGGGTCGGCAGAAGTTGCAGTTGTCGGATTGTCGCTGCATTACGTCCGAAGGTATACGACCAGGCCAATTCACGCGTGGAAGGTGCACTGACAGCGCAGGCATTTTGTGAGGGCTTGGGCATTGGCGGTGTTGGTCTGGGGCACTGGTGACTTGCGTACCCCCCTTTTGGTTTTGGCGGTGGTGATCCGGTTGGCTTCGTAGATTTCTGCCCCTGTCTTCACTGTCTTCCTCCAGGTCGATTCCGGGCGAGGTCCTCCCAGTTTGCCGGGTAAATCTGCAGTTGCTTCAGGGAAGTCTTCAGAGTGTCCTTGTAGCGTCTTACTTGATGCCCTTGTCGATGAGAACCTGTGGCGACATCTCCATAAAAGAGTCATTTGGGTAGCCGCTCGTCGTCCATCCACACAAGGTGGCCACTCCAGCGCAGTTGCAGTTGCCTCAGCTGGATGCACATGCTGAGGAGGTCAGTTCGTTCCAGCACTTCTGTGTCCGCGATCTTGTCTTGCCATCTCATCTATATTTTTATGCTGCGGCAGCTGTGGTGGAAGTGGTTGAGCTTTTGTTAGACCGTGCATGTCTCCGCTCCATACAGTAGCGTCGGCAAGATGACAGCTTTGTACATCTTGAATTTGGTACTGAAATGAAGACCGTGTCGATTCCAGACGAAGTTTGGCATGCATCCGAAGGCTTGGCTGACTTTGGCTATCCGGTGGGCAATCTGGTCGTCGATTTTGCTGCTCTGGGAGAGGTCACTACCCAGGTAGATGAAGGTATCCACGGATTTCAATTGAGCACCCTAAACATTGATGCAAGCTGCGTTGTGGGTCGCATTGGGCCGCGGCTGAGGCATGACCACCGTTTTCTCCGTGTTTATGTGTAGTCTGAAGTTGGCACAAGCAGCAGCGAAGAGGTCCGTGCTCCTTTGCATGTCCCCTTCTGTCGTTTCATTGATTGCACAGTCGTCAGTAAAGAGAAGTTCAGGGATGGTGGCTGTGGATACACGGGAGTGGAAATGCATCCACCGCTGATTGAAGAGTCGGCTATCCATCCAATAGGCGATGCGGATCCCGAGGCGTTCGTCATGGTAGGCGTCAATTAGCATGGCAAAGAACATGAGACAAAAGAGTATGGGCGCGAGAACGCGGCCCTGCTCCACTCCGTTGATAACTGCGAAGGCCTCTGAGACGGCTCCGTTGCTCGTGATGCGTGCCCTCATGGAGTTGACTCACCATGTGAGGGAATGGCTCGAGACAGCCAAATTTCTGCTTCATCTTCCACATTCCTTCGCGATTCACCGCGTCAAAGGCCTGCATCAGATCCACAAATTTTGTGTAGAGATGAGACCCTATCTCCTGAAACTTCTCCTGCAGCTGGTGCGCGGCAAACATCAGGTTAATGGTGCCTCGATGGTGGTGGAAACCGCATGGGCTTTCCGGAAGGATTCCTAGTTCCAGGTGGCGGATGAGGCGATCGAGGAGGATACAGGTGAAGATTTTCCCGGTTATGTTGAGCAGCGAGATTCATCGATAGTTATCGTGGAGTTCGCGGTGCCCTCTCTTCTTGTAGAGATGGATGATTGTGGTTTCCTTGAAGTCCTGAGGGACCTGTCGTTTGCGCCACATCGCATGGAAGAGGGCTTTGAGCTGGTTCATCAGTTGGGGCCACCATGCTTGTAGATCTCAGCAGGGATCGGATCTGATCTAGGTGCTTTCCCACTGGAGAGTTTTTGCACGGCCCTGATAGTTTCTTGGAGAGAGGGCAGGAGATCTAGGTCGATATCAGTTTCCACTTCAGGCAGTCGGTCGATGGCGGCGTCGGCGATGGTGGCGGGCTGGTTAAGAACGCTTCGGAAGTTTTCCGCCCAGCGCTTCAGGATTTGCGACTTCTCAGTGAGCAAGGTTGTTCCATCAGCACTGAGAAGAGGGGCGGCTCCTTTGACGGAAGGTCCGTAGACAGCCTTGGTGGCGGCGAAGAAGTTCTTCCATTATTTGCTGTGCGTGTAACCTTGGATATCCTCGACCTTTCGGGCCACCCAGCCGTCCTGCATCTCCCGCAGCCGTTGCTGTACAAGGCTTTGACTTCGGTAGAAGACTATCTTGTTTGCAGCGGTAGGGTGGTCGACGTAGGGTTTGTGCAACCGGTTCTTCTAGGTGAGCAGAGTTTTGATGGCTGCGTCGTTTTCATCGAACCTGGTGTTGATGACTTGCACGGCCGAGGATATGCAGAGTGGTTGATTGGACCATGTCACTCAGTTGGAACCAGTGGTTCTCCCCGAACGCATCCTTGTTGGCGATTGGAAGTTTGACTAGTCTGTTGGTCAGTTCGTTGCTGAAATGGAGATGGTGAGCAGGCACATTAAAAAAACGGTATTCAACGTACCTGGTGGTCGCTTACCTTGAGGTATTCTGCGTGTTTACAGACCAAACCTCATCTTGCAGGCGATGATCCGTCCATCCGCCGGCACCGGGGTCGCCTTTGTCACCAACACGTCCTGTTGATCTCGCCCTCGGACGAGGACATAATCCAGCAGGTGCCAGTGTCTCGACCGGGGGTGCACCCAGGTCGCCTTCTGCTGCAGCGGAAGGCAGAAAAAGGTTTGATCAGGATCAGGCGGTGCTCTGTGCAGGTTCGTAGGAGGAAAAGATCATTGTCATTGAAGCCGGTGAAACTATGGAGACCTGTCACTCGTCTCCACGTGGCATGGTCTGTCCCGACACGGGCTTTAAAATCACCAGGGACAATTAACTTATCCGCCTTCGCCGCACTCACCAGGAGGGTGCTTAGATCCTTGTAGAATTTGTTCTTTGCTTCGGCGAGCTCGTCATTGGGGAGTGGGGGGAGGGCGTAGGTGCTGACGATGGCGGCGGCGAACTCCCCAGAGAGGCAGGCAGAGGCTGATCAGGCAAGCATTACTGCCCTGCGGCAGACAGGGCAGTCGTCCCACTATGTCGTTCCAGGTGGCAAAGGCGACACCAGCGTCGCATCGCTCTGCCTTTGGGCGGCCGCTACAGAAGAAGGTGTATCCGGTACCAACCTCCCCCAGCCGACCCTACTCAGAGAATCGGGTCTCGCTGAGAGCAGCAGGAAAAGAGGAGGAGGCTGGGAATAGGAGAGAGGGGAAGGGCAGGGAGGACGGGAGGGGGAAGAGCAGGAGGAAGGGAAGACGTACCGGGTATGGAGACACACACATCACCGGAGACCCTCACCTGGTTTAGCCCACCGGTCGTAGCGGCTGCCCGGGGTGTGACCACTGGGAAGTACCCAGCTTCGATGATCCACTGGTAAGAGTTGCGTACCAGTTAAAGGCGGCCATGGGAGTATTCACCACCTGCGCGAGACAAATAAAGCGACCTACTGCTACCTGTGTGATGGCCCTCCCCCCTAACTAGTACCCCCTGCACCCCCTGCTTCTATAAAACACTTCAGGCACCTCTTCAAGGGTCAGAATTTCACAAGCCACCTACCCTAGATTGGCAGCTCAATTCCGATAAGCTTAACTTCTCCCCTCCCCCGGACACCAAACGGCTGGACCACGCCGGCAACCTGCAGCGAGGTGTGGGGAAGGGAACATTGACAGTTCTTGTTTTCTATGCTATTTTAACGCATATTTTGCGTTCACAGGCCACCTTCAGCTCGCCGATGACCAATTTTACCACCAATTTTTATGCTACCTTTTCTAGCTCCTTCCCCACGAGATGGTTTAAGATAGCTTCTCGCAAATAGGATGGCTTATTCATCTCACTAGGTAATTACTCCTTTTGTTTAATGAAAAGACTACCCGACTTGGTCTGAATATTCTGTGAGGTCGCGTGTCGCCCTCTCCGTGTGAATTTACTTTGGAGTTTGGGAGGGAGGGGGAGGATTAGTTCAGGGAGACGCGGATGTGAACACAACCACGTGCCAGAAATCCTATTATGGTTTACTCAAAATATTCTCTGCATACACAAACATTTTAACTACAGTGGGTGTCCTAACTCATGAAATCTGATGGATTTCATGAGTTACGGCCCGTTTCGCGAAATCAGCGCACACTGCGTCCACCTAAATTTCACATAAATAAAGAGCCGATCGTTAGGAAATATATGACTGTTGTGGTTTACAAATTAAAATTTCATTGTCCAGAAAGGCTAATTTTTTTAGAATAGGTACGGATTACGAAAATGTGAAAAATTGGCCTAGTTGAGTAAACTGAAGTTGTCAATGTATAGGAAGCCTGTCCGTGCAAATAAACGAGTGAATAAAACAGAAAAAGCCAAATTACTTTTTAAAATAGTCTTTTTCAGAGTTTTGCACATGCATATTCCTCTAGGTTAAGTGCAACGTAAAGTATGGTCATCATCAAGCAGCATAACATAAAAGTGTATATTCCAAAACCGTTTCACAAGAATTGGTAGTTTTTCTTCCGTTTGTACATTGTCTTAGATGCGTTTGACCAAGGCAAGCTGATTTTAGCTTCATTGCGCTGATAGGGACGTCACAGGAATATAATATTTCATAAGCTTGCATGTTCACAGGTCGGTCAATGACTAATAAATTTAAATAGAATCGTCAGGTACGTTATATAAAATGAGGAGACAACCTTTTTCTATCTAAATGGAAAAAAATGCACGTGAGCTACAGCATAAGGATATGCGCTAATGTTTTTATGGTTGGCAATCGAATTAGGTTGTCGGATTTTGTATAACAACAACAGTTATTCCTTGGATAACTAATGTCTTCCACAGAGACTGTGTAGAACAGCTGAACTTAATCACCAGGTGTAGTTTGTGAGGTCGTTGTTAGAAGAGCATGCCTGCACCCATCCATTTCCAGAAGTGCAGGCAACTGGACTGCGCACATTAGGTCCTGGTTCTTTTGAAAAAAAACATGAGCCTGTATTCACGGTGACTGGCCATTGTGTCCACTATCTTGCCCCCCCAGAACTAGCCGCTCTGCGGATGCGTTGGACCATCATGGTGGTCAGATTGGGTCAAGACACGTATTAATCCGGCTGTTTAGGATCCGTCTGGGTGCATGAAAGGGGTGAGGTGGCACATCTAAATGCAGGCCCTTACGCCGGGTAAGCTGCTACGCTCAATCCCACCACGGGTTAGGTTAATATCTTGGACAGTTGACTGAAACACGGGGAAGGAATGAGAGAGAGAGAGAGAGAGAGGCCAAAGCTAATTAATTTATCACTATGACACATAAGGGTATCCGAGAACGTGAAGTTGCTCCCCAGACCAGGTTTGCATTCCAGCTGACGGTTCAAAGAGCTGAGTCGGCTCTCCATTCTCACAGCCTTCACCGCTAATTATCGATTAGAATTTTGAATGACTGACCGAACTAGTCGGCCTTGGACCGATTGATTTTTTCTCTTTACGAACACCCAAAAAGTGAAAGAGAAAAAATGGATCAGTTCAAGGTCTACTGGTTCAACCATTCATTCAAAATTCTGATCGATATTTGATCGTAGAGGCTTTGAGAATGGAGAGCCGATCAAGCTCTTCGAACCGTCAGCAAGAATGCAAAACTGTTCTGGTGAGCCACTTCAAGTTCTCAGATTTTCATCCCGGAACTCTCACCTTTGCAAATCGTACATCAATGTATTCCTCACTATATTAAGTTGGATGCGTTCAAACCTCTCACGACGCGCTAAAAGTTATGGCTTCAAAGTTTGCCAACTGATTGGATAGCTCAATTCCTCTCGGGACGGATATTCAGGCTGCCATGTCTCCTTCTTAGTAAGGCCCTTATAACACTCTCATTGGCGTTCGATCTGAGTCAATCTACTGCTGTGCGACATGAATACGCGCCCATGTTTGCATACGTAAATGCGTGCATGCATACTTGCATGCTCGGTACTAGTTCATTGGTCATGCTGTATGATAGTCACCTCTGAGGCAGAAGCTTGCGCATGAAATAGCTTGAATAAGTTCCTGTACATCAGCAGCCTCACTGTTTCCTCTCCTATCACCGTCCAACGAGGGTTTCGGGTCAAGTAAGTTAGACATGAGATTGATCTAATGGCTGACAGTAGTCAGAATCCTCGTACGCCTGACACACGCTGTGATTACCCATCATAAATGACAAATGCTTCGCACTTTAGAATAATACCCACATTAGCTGAACTTGCTGCAGAAGGCGGACAATCAAAGGACCATGTAGCCTGAACTTGGCTCTCGAAAGCGGAGTTATTCGAATGGGTTTTGAACCGTCAAAACTGGAATAATTAGGACATCGTGATAATCTATCTAAGAACTAGTTGAAGTATAATAGGAATGAACTGTTCAAAACGGGTCCTACGCTTCTATCTATCTCTCAGTAGGTGACAGTGGGGAAACTAGGCAGATGAATATTGCCGGCAAATACAAGGGCAACTGGAATGGCCATTTCTGACTTATTCGCCATCGTCAGCCAGCCATACCCAACCCCAGGTGGTGCACTACTCGTTAATCAATGATTAGAGCGTTGGACTTCTTACCAATGGGTCGCGGGTTCGATCCGCAGGTGGTACACCACCTGGGGTTGGGTATGACTGGCTGACAATGGCTAATAAGCCAGAAATGGCCATTGTAGACTCCCTTGTCTTTGCCAGCAATATTAGTATGCCCATTCTACTACTAGCCGCTGTGCGGCTGCTGGCGGGGCTCGAGAGTGAGCCTCAAGGCAGAGCGGAACGAGTGAGATCCGTAACGATCGGTGAGCAGTCTGATCCTCCGCCAAGCACAAACCGGCGAATCAACTGTGAGGCTGACTTAGACAAGACATTCAAGACGCTCAGACGCATGCCTCTGTGGCACCAGACGTGTGCCCTCATCCGGCTGCCAACATGCTCCAACCTAGTCCCCATTCATTCTGTACAAATAACATTTATCTCCCTTGGCCTCAAACTTCTCTTTCTATGCGGAACGGGGCCAGATGATCGTAGTGTCTAGAATCTGCTCGGGGCTTGAGCGGCCGCGACAAAAAACACGTTCAGGTTCACTGGAGATGAGATTGGATGCAAAGCTTAGGTCAGTAAGGTAATCCATCTTTTCCTCGGCACATATGCCGGTACAACTCCTTAACTATACAGACTTTAGTTAAGGTTCTCGGCTGTCAAAGAATACAGATCCCATTTTATGCCTAATGCGACATTGTTGTCCATTTGGATCGAAGAAGCATACCTAGTCCTCCTGCGCACTTAAATTTATCCACTGCTTAGTGGGACTAAAATCTTCTGATCGATACATGTTCAGAAAATTTCAGATTTATTGAAACAATCGCAAACACTGGGTTGCGCAGTGTTTATCTTTTGACGTTTTGTTGGCCATATGAAGGGGACGCATGCAAACAAATGATGTACCTTACTCTTCTGCGAATAATCGCTTGTCTCTGTAACTCAATTTCAACATATATGGTCAATTCGTCATTCTATCCTCCTTTTTGTTGACCCCAAAGTAAACGTGCATTCTTTCCTTGCAAGTTTGCGGCCGCGTTGACGCAAATGAACTCCCACACCCATAGGTAAGCTATAAGGACGACCAATTAAATACAGGCTAAAGCTCTACATTGGAATGCTTATTGTGGTTAGTCAATACAGTAGACATAGCAAGTTGGTGAAGAGACTTGCATTAGCGGTTTGGTTCGTTCTGTAGTTATATAGTTAGTTGCTCTCCGCCGTTTCTTTTTGCGCGTTAATGCTTGATTTGCATCCCGCTTAAAGTCCCCATCCAGTATGCCACAACATCTGTGACCTTAACGCGTTGGGAAACCTTTATAAACGGCCGCTCTGATGGAGGCCAACAAATCAGCACGAGGTCCTACCCCTCACCATTCCCATAACACCCGAAATGTGAAGGGACATGCGCACATGGGTCCGAGCGACACGCTAAGGTCAAACAGTCCTGATCCTTATTCGGGCTCGCAGTCGACAAAATGACCTTTTAAGATGAAGTACAGGCTCGTGTTTTGAAAACAACCGGAGCGTCGTGTGCGCCGTCGAATTGCCTGCGCAGCTGGAGATGGACGAACGTAGGTCTGCCATTCTAACAACAGTCTCACCACCTTCACTTGGCAGCTTAGCTTCAGATGTTCTACACGGCCCGTGTCGTAGACGAGTAATAACTGTTGTCATCACTGATAATGTAGTTCCCAGATGCGAGATCTAGGACTTGAAAGACTCGAATAATGAGGTCAAGAGATGCACAGGCCGTAAGCCTTTGGAACAACTGAGGTCAACGCCACCACCTCCTCCCCTAACCCGTCGTGAAAACTGACAATTTGGTGAAATTGTAGCGACTAGAGTAATTGATCTGCCTTAGCCACTAAAGCCTCAGGCGAAGTTTTGGTTGGCAGGAGATGGAGGTCAACAAAAGGTGGTATTTAATTTCTGAAACAGATAGAGTGGATGCGCACGTCTGGGGAGGAGTGATCTATAAAGTGTTGAAACTAGAGAATTAAAGAGCTCGACCGTGCCCGCGATGCGTTCAAGCGCTGAAAGAGAGAAGGCGGTGCCTAGGTGCCTGTTGGTTATATGGGGATGCTGAGCTACGTCGCAGCGTAAATTTGATCCAACTGCAAAGGAGCTACATGATTTAAGTGGAATCGTGGCCTCGAGGTCTCCTGGTTCGCGTAGTAAAGGCTCGGGTAGAATATACTGGTGTGACAAGGCTTAGAAATGTTAATATAGAAGAAGACAAGGATGGAGACCCTTTATCAGTCAACTTGCTCTTTGAATAGTCAAATCCTTCCCATATGCCTGCTTTGATTAAAAATGAACATTTTGCAGACCACTTTGAGACGTTTGCAGAAGGTGAATGAGTTCACCCATTTTTACACATTCCATAAGAAAGATTAAAAGACGCACCATTGAAAAACTATGCATCCCAAAAAGGTCTTCTTTTTAGACGCAGAAGGAAGGTTTTTGGCACTGGGATAAGAAGTTTAATGATTGATGCTTCCATGTCGGTTATCAAATGCATTAGCAGAAACATATGGGAAGGAAAGGCACAAATAGTTGGTCTTGGTGGCAGTCACCGGTCACTAGGCCACGCCGCGTTCTTCAGCCTGGGTTCGTACGCTTGGCTAACAAGTAGTCGTTTGACACGTAGGTTCCTTGAAATACTGCCCGATGTCCACACCTTCATCACATGGAAAACTGTCTTGCTACAGACTCCCGATTCACGATGTAGCGGCGTAATTGGAGGTGGTGTTACATTGCATATCGTGATCAACTGCGATCGATAAAGGAGTCTCCCTTCAAATGACCAATTTTGTGTTTACTCAGCCTAGTCTGCAGTTAGACCAGTTTGACCTCTGTAGTCGCAATAACAGATAGCGAACGTGGTGGACATGCCTTCGCCACACATTGTCCTAGTAGGCCAGTGTGCGACACCTATTTTTAATTGGCGCATACGTGGTTTTGCCGACTCTTCAGACCTAAGGTCGTGTACTTTACCTTGGAGCTTCTATCGCGGTTGGATGGTTGACAAAGGAAGGTATCGAAATCAAAAGTCAAAGAAGACAGATTTGGTTGGACCATTTTTGATAAAAGGGCATACAACAGGCTCTGGGAGCAGTTGCCCAAAGCTGTCTTTTCCTCAGGCACGTGTCCTTCATTGTCCGCCGTTGAGATTAATAGACAGCAACGCATAAAGGCGCATTTGTCGCCCACAGTCAACCAGGAAACGAGTCAACATCGATTGGTTTCGAGCTCTCGCGAGGTCAGTGCGAAGTCTCACTTGGTCCCAGAAGCGACTTGACCAGGAGTTTGAGGCGCACAATGACACTTTGAAGAACTCTCTGCAGCGATTGCAAATCAACCCGGTCCATAACCCATTGAAGAGGTAACCTCACTGCTTCATGAGATGTAGCAAAAAAAGACACATCCCAGAAGACGCAAAGGATTCTACCATCGTGCACATTTACAAACACATGGTAAACAGAAGCATTACCCTTCTCAACTTTGCAAGAAATTCCCAGTCTCCTTTCCTGCTGTATCACCTGAACGCACGTTTGGATAAAGGACTTCTTCCAGGAAAGCAATGTGGACTTCAAAGAAACCACAGAACCTCAGACCGCCAACTGCAATCAGAGTGCTCGAAAATGGGAAATGACTGTTACAAAATCTTCGTCGATCTGACGAAGGCCTTCGAAACAGTTAATCATGAATAACACTAAAAAAATCATGCTGAAATTCTGAGGTTCCGAGCTATTAACTCAAATTTTAACACAACTTCACTGCTGGATGATGGGTCGCGTCAAGACAACTAGACCAACTTTGCAATATTTGAAGTGGCCAGTGGAGCAGAACAGGACTGTGTACTCAGTCCACCCTATTCGGTTTCAAGTTCTACACTATTCTGCTGAATGGCTATCATGGGGATTGGCCGGGCATGGAGATTAATTACCGAACAGACTGATAACTGCTACATAGCCATCACATGCAGGCATTTTAGCAGGTATTCGAGCGTAAACTCGGTCACCGAGTTTTTCACAATTGGGTCAAAGGAATTATTCAAACCTGCCAAAATCATCTACTAATTAATTGTGCCTGGTTGTCATCGGGTCGGTTCTAGATTGATTGCTTAGGAAATCCTCCTTGGGCAGTCAGCTTACTGTATCAGAATTGTTGGATTCCATACGTTGCAGTAGGCTGGGCGGGTAACTCGACCCAAGTGTGATTAAACTCATGGCTCCCGGTGGGGCCTCGTAGCTCAGTTGGCTAGAGCGTTGGCTGTACTTAAGTCCTCATTATCCACGCCATATATTACTTCAACCGTCGTAGTCCAATGATGTCCACCGTATGCGCCACAGAAGGATGTTGCAGGGATGGTGACTTGTGTCCAAATTAGTTTTTAGTAATAATAGACTTGCACTACATCTACCGCACTCTCTCTTCCCTTACCCGTCTGTGCCTGGTGTCAAGACATTGGCAAGAAGACCGGAGGCTGGGTTGGGCACAGGTGAATCATCTCCTATGGACAAGGTAGAGCGGGCTGTGGCATGAGCCTGCACCTAGGCGTGCCCATGTTGGGCACGCACACCCCCTGTTCGGCATTTGTGATGTGACCTTATTCCAAGTAATAATAATAATAATAATGCCTGCCACACCCTGATTTGGCCCCATGTTGGTAAAGTGCATTTACCACGCGGCCCGTTTATAGGGCACACCACACTGAGGCAGGCACAACAGCGATGGAGTGGCCACCTTGTGGGGGCGGAGGAAGAGCAACTGCCAACACGGCTATTCTATGGTGAGGTAGCTACGGCTGGTCACAGAACAGACAAACAAATGCATCGCTAAAATGACACTTGGAAGACCTCAATCCAGCACCTACCAATCAACCCGGAGTCCTGAGAGAACCTTGTTAAAGATCGACAGCTATGGCACATTTTTGTAAAGACTGTTGGTCATGTTCGAAGCCAACCGAATAGTGGATAAGGGGGAGATCCGTAAGACTCAAGTAATGCGGACAATGACGTGAACACTCAACCCCTTTCCTCCTGTGAATACTGTCAAATGACGATTCATTTCCGGAGCACCCTCGTTGAATATCTGCGAACCCAGGGTAATTTCAATACCACCAACCCGCCTCTCATCTAACAACACACCACCACTACCGCCACAGCCATAACTACCAATGAGAACACTTCTAATATCCTGCTTAACATTGTCACCACTGCCCCGACCATCAGTAATATGGACTGAGCTCCAACCGGTCCTCATGATCGCAAATTTTAATCAGACATCAGCCTGTTCAGGCATTTGCGATTTTATCGTACAGAGGCCAGCTAAGCAGTGCCAGGAGTCTCAATATACACTCATCGCACCTGCTTCATCTGCCCTCATTGCCCATGGAAATTCAAACACCGCACGACTCTTTTAACTCTTAAATACAAATACGAGGGTAAGATTGAGTACGGCGTCACCGTGAACAACCCGCATCCTAAACCCCAAAACTCCACTATAAATATTAGTAATTGCATCAATAGCACCAAGTCAGTAACCACATTACAATCTCATTCTTACTGCCACCTTACATTCAAATCGGGCAAAAGCCGTTTTTGGTTATTTTCAAATTTAGCGCGCTGAGAACGGAGTACCGGTGTCAGCAGCCCCAACATACAACTCTCGCTATCGTCTCACCTACAAACATTGCTCCCGGGTATTCGGCCATCGTATGGACTTATTCAACTTTGTGAACCCTCCATGAAAGTCTTCGGTGAGAAACCGCATTCCAGACAAAATCATCACACCTCACCATATCTTTTCCCACATACCTCAGTATGAACCTACCTAACAACACGTACATACAAACCACCCACGTAATGCTCTGTCTCTCTCCTGCAGCAAACATGCGACACGCTTTGTCATCATATGTCACTACATACATACTTGACTTACAAGCGAACTTGGTACATGCAGTAGGGCCAGGCCATATGTTGCGCACTTAGACAAGAAATGGACATGCCCAAAAACACAGCTATCAAGTAAGTGGGATTTACGTATCCCCTATTACTGTGTTTCTTTCGGAACTTTGACGCTAGCAATGGCATCGAGTGATCATTTATCAGGGATTTGTCATGTTGTGTTGATGTTTGACAAAAATGCTTATGCATTTTCTGGGTATGTGTGAAGAATGTGCTGGTGGTGGTGGCGTTTGGGGAATCCAAACTGTGCGTTATACTGATAATTTTTGTGTATGAGCATATAACCGAACACGCCAGAGTGAAGCCTGGGTCTTCTGGAGCAGCATGGACAGGTAAGGCGCACATGATGCATGTTCGCCTGGGCAGATTGACTGGTGTTGTGGTCACCATGCGGCACATCAAGAGGTGGTCAGCTGGAGCCTTACATTATTCGAATGCGTGATCGCAATCGAGGCATTTTTGCTCTGTATCTACGTTGCCTAGGGATGAGCTCGGCGTTATGAACATGTTCACTCTATGGAGAATAGGAGTGTCTGACCAGTCCGAATTAGAACAGCAACTTAGTGAACAGTGAGAGCAGTGGAATGTGCGTGATGAATGATCACAGTCATAATCTTTATAGCATGTGAGGTGGGTGGGTCGTGTTTACAGTACGATTGATTCGAAAGCGTACACTAAATTGGCTAGTGTTTTGAATGCCGGTTGACAGAGCAGACACGTTGGCAGACGTGGCACTCACAACGTGATCCCTAAATCCACGTGTACCCGGTTAAATCTAAAATTTTATCTGAGCTTACACAGCGAGAGAGCCATGAAAGTCACCACTGCAGTATAACCAGGCCTTCAGGGTATTGCCGACTGGCGTACTTGACTGTTCGCCTTGGCCTCTCATAGTCGGCTGGCCTCAAAGACGGCTGCTCTAATTTTCACGACAGTACATACAGACGGGCTTGCGGGAACACCACGTGGCAATCTTTGTGTCGGTTGATCGATTGCCACGTGTCAGTTGCGGACTGCAAAAGCAGCGGTTGCGGCATTTTGACAGCGTAGTCGCACATGTGCACTGGTTTGCTCGCATGCATTAGAATATATGACTGCGTCGGATTTTTGTATAAGGTCCACCCCTTGCGTAATTGGTTAATACTATGTTCACCGGGCAGTAATCAGTGGTGACCGCGGGTCGATCAGGTCCTGCTTTTTCTGCATACATAACCTATTTGGGGAAGTTGCCCGACTATACTCCATGAATAAACTACCAGCAGATACCAAACTTGCGAGCTAACGTAGGCTGTCCTTCTACAAGCACATTTACGCGTCTGTGATTCAAAACAGCAGGTCAGTTAGCATTAATTTAACTTAACCCCAGTAATACGAAATTCTAAAATATGATTTCCTTTTGCTTCGGCATGCCGAATTTTAGTTAGATAACAAAGAACTGTCTTTTGTTTTATTTTTTTACCATCCCAACCTTTGTATATTCATATTTTAACAAAGTTATGCTTACATCTGTATGATACTGCCAATGCCGTCAGTGTTTAAGCGTCACTGGGCAGTACGGGTGTCTAGTTAGGGACACCAAAGGTGGACAAGCTGCTTGTCCTTGACCACTTCAACGCCCGAGTGGGGACAGAGTACGCTGCCTGGGAGGGTGTGCTGGGTCCACACGGTCTCGGCGGCTGTAACGGTAGCGGCCTCCTTCTTCTGCGCACCTGCGCGGGATACCGTCTTCTGCTGACCATGACCAACTTCCCCTTCCCACGCGAGAAAAAGCCACTTGATGTACTCCAGATCGCGGCGCAGGTAGCTGTTGGAGTATGTTCTCGTCCGGAGGCAACATCGACAGGACCTGTTGGTAACCAAGACGATCTGCGATGCAGGTGGCTGGAAGGATCATCCTCTTGTCATCTCCAACCTGAGGCTCAGACTCAACCTCACAGAAGGCCCTAAGATAAGTGACCACCAGGTAAGTTAAATACTCTGTTGTTAAATTTGCCTGCTCTTCGTTTTGATTTCAGCGGCCAATTAGCCCAAAAACTGGAGAATCTGCAGGCCCAGATGAAAAAGCCACCGTGGAAACTGCATAACGTCATCCAGTCTAAAACCCTCGAATTCCTTGGATGCGCACGTCGCCAGCGCCAGGACTGGTTTGTTCGAAAATGATGCCGAAATCAGCAACCTACTCGACGAGAAGAATCGACTACATAAAGCCTACATGGACTTTCCCGCTACCAACAACAAAGCAGCCTACTTCACATGCCATGGCCTTGTACAGCAACGGCTTCGGGAGATGCAGGACCCCTGGATTGCCCGCAAAGCTGAGGAAATCCGAGGATATGCGAAACGCAAAGGAATGAAAAAAACTTCTTCCAGACCATCGAGGCCATCTGCGGCCCCTACATCAAGGGAACCGCACCGCTGCTCAGCTCCGATGGCACAACACTTCTGACGGGAAAATCTCAGATTCTGAAGCGCTGAGCTGAGAACTTCAGAAGTATCCTCAACCGCTCATCAGTCATCTCTGAAGCTGCCTTCGACTGGCTCTCCTAAGTGGACAAGAAGAGTGACCTGGAGCTCCCGCCTTCCGTAAGAGAAACCATCAGGGCCGTAAAAAAGCTTTCCTGTGTAAAAGCACGGGGATCCGACGTAATCCAACCGGAAGTCAACAAGAACGGTTGGCCCCGGCTGACATTTGAACGTAAAAAAACCATATTCCAGGAGATGTGGTGCCAAAGACATGTTCCTCATATTTCCGAGGACGTGACCATCGTCCATTTCTACAAGCGGAAGATGAACCGTCATCTCTACGATAACCACAGAGGCATCTCATTGCTCAACATCACCGGGAAAATATTTGCCCGTATCATTCTTAATCGTCTGAACGGCCACCTAGCGCAGGTAATGCTTCCGGAAAGCCAACATGGGTTCCGAAAATACCATGGAACAACTGGCATGATTGTCGCCGCTCGCCATCCACAAGAGAAGTGTCTGGAGATATGAACCAACCTATACACGACCTTTGCGGATCGGACGAAAGCCGTTGACACGGTGAGTCGCGATGGACTGTGGAAAATCTTGCAGTAATTCGACTGTCCTGCGCGGTTCACGCACATTGTGCGTCAGCTCCAGTGTGGGCTGATAGTGCGTGTCACTGACAATGGGATGGTTTCCGAAACATTCAAAGTGACCAATGGAGTGAAGCAGGGCTGCGTAATGGTCCCCCACCCTCTTCAGTCTCATGTTCTCTGCTATGCTGCTGGACGCCTACCGTGATGAGCGCCCTGGTTCATGTCGACCAGTCAAACCTTTTGCTACTTTTTGCAACGTGATGCTTGATTGATTTTCCCCTGAAACTGTCGGTTATCACATAATAAAAAGGAATTTTTATCACTCTGCCTCCACAAATCCAATGCCACTAAAATGATATGGTCAGCAGATCTCTAAGTGCTTATGCCATGCGTGTGTCTTCTAATCCCTACGCCTCAGGTCGCCATGGCAGCAACTGTCAGCACACCGAATCTATAATACAGTCGTTGTTGCCATGCCGAAGTTAAACCGCACTTCTTTCGACATTTCTTATAATTAAAAGAATGGTTAATGGAGTACTTCACCTAACACGTCTAGTGGCTCCAATTAACTTATGCCACGCCTTTGAAATACGAGTTTTAGGATTAAGCGTAGAGGGTATTTAAGGGACCATCGGAATGACGTAGAAATGCAGAAATATTCCCACCGCCTCTCTTATCTCATGGGACTTCAATAAAGCCATTCATGCTAAGTGAAGTGTTGTGCCCAATCTATTTCGCTTAGACAGAGCAAAACATCTTCTAAGAGCGCCAGCCCATAGTAGACGCGATGGATGTACTGGAGTCGGCAGCAGATGCAAGAACAGGGGGTTCAAGTAAGTGGAAGACGACAGGCTGTTGCCCGTCAAACAGCAAACATTTTATCTCTCCGAGTTCTCTATTTCCATGTGGCTCATCGTTAGGCAGCTGACGGCTCACACACGGTTCCGAGGCATGACTGAAAAGACGGGAGATAAGTTCTGCGGGTAAGATTGCCACAGCTGCCGGAAGTCTACCTTCCAAGCATTTCAAACTGTGATAGGGCAGTTAGTCTTACCTCTCGTCAAAAAACAAGCACGTTTTGTTCTTTCCTTAATCAAATCATGCGGCTGCTGGTGTTTTGTTTTTGTACTGAGATGAAACGCTGCCGGGATGCATTAGACTACGCTTAAATCAGATTTTACTCCCTGATGATTCAAACGCCCTAGAGTCGCATACGTAGCTGCGAAAGGAAGTGTAGCATCTGTATGAACTGCTGGGTAGTATGTGTGTAGTTAGTATAAAAAGAAGTATTTTGCTATGCAGATCAGATAACTGGCTGCCCATTGGCTGGCGCAAGCAGTGTTTAGAGGACTCGCGAAACCCGTAAGCCATAAGTCAGAAACGAAGCTTAGTACGCTGCCTAACTAATCGAGTTAGGAGAATATTCACTCCAGATAAATTGGAGAATGAGCTTGTTATTTTATTCGAAACTATTAAAAAGGGATTCTCCAGTCATTGTATCACGAGGTATATGGAAGAACGTCCACCAAAGGTGGACGTACGGACAGTTGAAAAAGCAGGTTACATTTCACATTTCCTTTTCGAGGAAACCCGTTCAGCGAATTAATACAACTTCATATGAAATCTGCTACTTTACGCATCTAACCAGTCACAAAAGTAGGACTTATTGTATCAAAGACTGCCTATTCCCAATAACGATAAGGATAAGCTGCTCTTTTAGACTTTTGAAATGTGCATCTACACCTTCAATTGCTCCGGTGGGTAAAGCGAAGTTCAGTTTTATTGGAGGTGAAAAGTAGGCATAAGCCTTTGAACTCCTCGCCTGCTCAATTTATAAATAAAATTCGGCAAACATGGAGGGACGCATGACGGAAACATGATGGTTTACATTTATATCAGTTGGAACTGGTACGAAGCCGTCAAGATAATAGCCCACGCCGGAAACAAGACGAACCGACAGTTGATTGCAGCCTAGTCCACGGATGAGAACTCATTCAATCGATGTACCGATTTTGCGCCGGCGTACAGAGCCCTGCGCAGTCACCTCCAGACTTCCGTTAGTGGTCATTGATTTGTTTGTCCCCCCTCTAAGTGTCACCTTTTTGTTGCTGTTGCTGCTATATCTGATGCCGGACTCCTGCAGGAATTTGAAAGCTCAGAATAATAAACAAATTGTTACGGTACTCGAACAAACTTCTTTGGTCACCTAATCTCCTGGGCCTCGAACCTTCGCATTCATTCGGTAACTCTTACGTTTCCATTGTAACTATAGTTGCTACTGCAGGAGGTTTAGTAATATGATAACTGTTTCAGAACAATAGGCCAAGGGGAAATAAAATAGTGTGGATAAGTGTAATGTGGTGGTAAGGCTCTACTTGAATTCCACAACAATGTTTGATAGTACTATGTCCTCCGGTCAAGCGTTCCACGCCTCTACGATCCTGTGCGAGAAAAATAACTTCCACTAATTTAGCCGTGAAACTCACACTATTTAAACTGATGTCCACGTAGTTTGGTTGTAGAGGACATCTCAAAGAAATGCTGACGTGTAAGGCAGTAGTCCAGGCCTCGGACGATGCGGAATATACACAAGGTAAGGCCAAGCACTGAGCCCTGTGGAACACCGCTCTCTACCGTCAATTCTGTTAACTGCTGACCACCAAGATGGACGATTTGGGATTGATCGACCAAAAAAATCTTCTATCCACTTTAAAGGTTATCTTCGCACACCAGTGGCATAGGCTGTACAGAAGAGACTAATGCGGTACAGTATCAAACGCTCTTTAAAAGTCAAGGAAACCAGCATGCACGGCATGGCCATCGTCTATTGCTCGAGCCCATTTGTCTAACCTGTGTTTATCAGCGTTGGCAAGCAAATTTTGGCACTTAAGATGGCCAAGTGGAAGATGCGCTGTACCAATATGGGGGTTAAATCTGGGCACGGCAGGCATTATTCAGGTTGCGCTCCCATAAAAAAAATACCGAACATGGAGTGGGGGCGTGGTGGCACACGTAGGTGCAGGCTCACGCCAAACCAGCCACCTATGGCCTTTATGGCACTCCCACCCGTGTCCGATCACGCCGCCAGTATTCTTGACTCTGTCTTGACACCCGACACAGGCAGGTGAGGGAAGAGAGAGTGCGGTAGCTGCAGTGCAAGTCTAGTATCACTCAAACTAATTCACGCGCACATCACCGTCCCTGCACTATCATCCTGTGGAACGCACGGCGGATCTCATCAGAATCGAAGATCGAAATGTCGTGTCAAACAGAACCTTCCCTTACGGAATCCGTGCTGGGCATCAGAGAGGAGATGATGATGCTCCAAAAACTGCATTAATTCACAGTTGATAGTTCCTTCCATAAACTTGCAAAGACCTGCAGGTTCATAGTTTTTGCAGAAGTAAGACCGACACTTTTATATATTGGTGAAATACATACAATGTTCTTCTCAGGTGGCGGTCGGCCTGCAGCGAGGGAGGCTTTGAAGAGCAGGTAAAGGGGTTCGCCAATTCTACGTCTAATTCCTTCAAAAACTTTAAGTGAATTTAATCGGAACCAGGTGATTTCGGTGCTTTCAGTTTTATCAGCTCTTGTAGGATAATATATTTTGTGATAGTCACTAAGCCAATTGTCGGAGACTCATCCACATTATATTTATCAGCGGAAAAGTCCGCTTCTCGCGTTAAAACCAAATTAAAACTTCCCCTTCAGTGTGGACGGCAGCCACTGGGGCCTGCTATGGCAGTATCAGGTAATAAAGCAGTGTGGCAAAGTTTTATATCCCAGTCAGTCCTCGTACATCCCCAGGGAATGCGGACGTAGTGTCTATGCAGCACACATCAATATTTATTCGAATGAAACCTCCACGCTAAATGTTATGTGTGATCATGAGGATTTGCTCAGGCGCAGAGAGGAGTGAATATCTTCTCTGCATGAATGCGTGGTTGCTCCTACCGCCAGGGAGTAGTCAGCTTACGATGTCGACGCTGTCAGGTGCATTTGTCCGTTCAAGACCCAACCAGTGGACTTGTTGGCCTTCACGTAATCTGATCGGAGATATGCCGGGCTGAGTGAGAGAACAACTTTGTATGACTTGGAGGAGGTAACAATAAAAGTTTAATTCCTGGTATTTTGTAGAAGTCCGATTCAAGTAGATATTCGGAGAGTTAAAAACGTCCAGCAGATCAGGTAACAAACGCTTCTAATACATATGTCAGGTAACCGTCTGACTGCGGGTCGTTCCTCGGCGGTTGGTAGACAGTCAAGACGTCGATAGCGCGAGCCGAGCGTTCTGATGATGAGCCGATTTGCCTCGTTGTCGTAGGTTTTGTTGGTAGAAAACCAAGTCGCCTATGCAAGCGGATTTGAGAACACGATCATGTTAAATCAAGACATGAACAAGACTATAACTAGAGCAACTTTGGTTCACCTGATTGCCATCGGTCATCGGGTAGACTTAACCAAGCATTCGAGGCATCAAAAAAGTTCCGGTGAAACATTTCAACCACCTGCTCTATCCGAAACGTTTCTGTGGTTGAGGCATTGGCTATACGACTAACCGAAGTGTAGGGGTACTAGTTAGGGGCAGCACCACACAGCTTGCATTTGGTCGCTCCATTTGTCTCATACAGGTGGTGAATGCTCCTGTGGCCGCCTCTAACTGGTACCCAACTCTCACCTGTGGCTCCTCGAAGTTGGGTTCTTCCCAGCGGCCACACCCCGGGCAACCGTCACGACCGGCGGGCTAAACCAGGTGACGGTCTCCGGTGTTGTGTGTGCCTCCACACCCGGTATGTCTGACTCCCGAACTTCCCATCTCTCCCCCTCTCAAAAAAAGTCCACGGTGGCGGGCGACAGCAACCCCGTAGGCGGCCCAGACTAACTCGGGTCGTTCTTCCACTAAACCAAAACCGTGACCCATAGTGGAGTTCGGCAGCCGTCTGGGATGTCCGAGCAGCCCCTATTTAGGGATAGCACTGCTTGCCTCCTCGCGGAGGAAGGGGCTAGAAAAATGTGCCCTAAAAAAATGCTGGTTCTCACGTCTTCTGCAGCCGGCCGCTGCTCACAGATCGCAAACTACGCGGTCGTAAAACTCAAACAAACAACAATACCCCCGTCCCTCATCCCCCTCGCCATACTCTCCAGGCTGCTCGGGTGAGTCCACTCACACTAGCAGCCTGGAATGTTCGTTCCCTTTTAGACAATCCTAGGAGCAACCGGCCGGAACGGAGGACGGCGCTAGTCGCTCGGGAACTGGCGCGCTACAAGGTGGACATTGCTGCTCTCAGCGAGACCCGATTCTCTGAGCAGGGTCAGCTGGAGGAGGTGGGGGCCAGCTACACCTTCTTCTGGAGCGGCCGGCCAAAGGCAGAGCGACGCGACGCTGGTGTTGCCTTTGCCATCCGTAACGACATCGTGGGACGTCTGCCCTGTCTGCCGCAGGGTATCAATGATCGCCTGATGAGCCTCCGCCTGCCTCTTCGGGAAGACCAGTTCGCCACCATCATCAGCGCCTACGCTCCCCCCAATGACGAGCTCTGATGCGGCGAAGGACCAATTCTACGAGGACCTGCACGCCTTGCTGGCGACTGTGCCGAAAGAGGACAAGTTAATTGTCCTTGGTGACTTCAATGCCCGCGTCGGGACGGACCACGCTGCCTGGCAGGGAGTGCTGGGTCCCCACGGTCTGGGTAGCATCAACGCTAACGGCCTCCTTCTTCTGCGCACGTGTGCGGAACACCGTCTCCTGCTGTCCAACACCTTCTTCCGCCTTCCGACGCGGGAGAAGGCCACGTAGATACACCCTCGGTCGCGGCGCTGGCATCTGCTGGACTATGTTCTCGTCCGGAGGCGAGATCGACAGGACGTGCTGGTAACCAAGGCGATCCGCGATGCCGATGGTTGGACAGATCACCGCCTCGTCATCTCCCAGATGAGGCTCCGACTGCAACCCCGACGAAGGCCCCAAGGTAAGAGGCCGCCATGTAAGTTAAATACTCTTTTATTAAATTTGCCTGCTCACTGTTTTGATTTCAGCAACCAAATAACCGAGAAACTGGAGGACCTGCATGCTCCAGATGATAACGATACCGTGGAGACACGATGGTGTCAACTGCGAAATGTCATACAGTCCACCGCCCTCTATGCCCTCGGACGCGCACGCCGTCGACACCAGGACTGGTTTGACGCAATGACGCCGACATCAGCAACTTACTCGCGGAGAAGAATGGACTACGCAAAGCCTACATGGACCTTCGGACTGACGCCACCAAAGCAGTCTTTTTCAGATGCCGGCGCCTTGTACAACAACGGCTGCGGGAGATGCAGGATGCCTGGATGATCCGAAAGGCTGAAGAAATCCAGGGGTATGCGGACCGCAATGAAATGAAAAACTTTTTCAAAGCCATCAAGGCCATCTACGGCCCGTGTATCAAAGGGGTCCGCACCGCTGCTCAGCTCTGATGGGACAACACTGCTGACAGAGAAATCGCAAATTCTGAAGCGCTGGGCCGAGAACTTCAGAAGTGTCATAATTGCTCATCAGCCATCTCCGATGCTGCTATTGACCGGCTCCCTCAAGTGGACACGAACAATGACCTGGATCTGCCGCCTTCCCTACCAGAAACCATCCGGGCCGTGCAGCAGATTTCCAGCGGTAAAGCACCGGGATCCGACGCAATCCCACCGGAAGTCTACAAGCACGGTGGGCCCCGGCTGATGGCAGAACTCACAACACTCTTCCAGGAGATGTGGCGCCAAGGACAAGTTCCTCAGGATTTCAAAGACGCGACCATCGTCCATCTCTACAAACGGAAGGGGAACCGACAACTCTGTGATAATCACAGAGGCATCTCGTTGCTCAACATCGCCGGGAAGATCTTCGCCCGTATCCTTCTCAATCGTCTTAACGGTCATCTAGAGCAGGGCCTGCTCCCGGAAAGCCAATGTGGCTTCCGCCGACACCGCAGGACAACCGATATGATCTTCGCCGCCCGCCAGCTACAAGAGAAGTGTCAGGAGATGCGAACTCACCTTTACACTACCTTCGTGGATCTAACGAAAGCCTTTGAAACGGTGAATCGTGACGGACTGTGGAAAGTCATGCAGAAATTTGGTTGTCCTGAGCGGTTCACGCACATGGTGCGTCAGCTTCATGACGGGATGACGGCGCGCGTCACTGACAACGGGACGGTATCCGAAGCATTCGCAGTGACCAACGGAGTAAAGCAGGGCTGCGTACTGGCCCCCACCCTCTTCAGTCTCATGTTCTCGGCTATGCTGATGGACGCCTACCGTGATGAGCAGCCTGGTATTCGCATCGCCTACAGAACTGACGGGCGCCTTCTCAACAGTCGGCGTATGCAGGCTCCAACGCGCGTGTCTACGACTACAGTCCATGACTTGCTCTTCGCGGACGACTGCGCCCTTAACACCGTGACGGAGGAGGACATGCAAAGGAGCATGGACCTCTTCGCCGAAGGCTGCGCCGATTTTGGATTAACAATCAGTACAGCCAAAACGGTTGTCATGCACCAGCCGCCACCCAGCGCGGAATACAATGCTCCTCGAATCAATGTCAACGGTGCTCAACTCAAAAACGTGGAGACCTTCGCTTATCTAGGAAGCACGATTTCGCGCAACACGAGAATCGATGACGAGGTTGCCCAACGGATTTCCAAAGCTAGTCAGGCCTTCGGCCGGCTGCAGAGCCTCCGTGTGGAATCGCCACGGTATTCACCTGAACACCAAACTGAAGATGTACAAGGCCGTCGTCTTGTCGACACTCCTTTACGGAGCGGAAACCTGGACCGTCTACTCGAACCAAGCCAGGAAGCTGAATCACTTTCATCTCAGCTGCCTCCGCAGAATACTGAAGCTGAGATGGCAAGACAGGATACCGGACACGGAAGTCCTGGAGCGGACCGGAATCCTCAGCATCCATGCCATGCTGAGGCAAGTGCAGCTGCGATGGAGCGGCCACTTGGTAAGAATGGACGACGAGCGACTACCCAAACGACTTTTTCTACGGAGATGTCGCTACGGGTTCTCGTCGGCAGGGGGGTCAAAAACGACGCTACAAGGACACTTTGAAGAAATCGCTGAAGCAACTGCAAATCAACTCGGCGACCTGGGAAGACCTCGCCCAGGATAGACCGGCATGGAGAAGATCAGTGAAGACTGGTTCAGCAATCTACGAGGCCAACCGGATCGCCGCCGCCAAGGCCAAAAAGAGCGGCACGAAAGTCACCAGCGCCCCGCACCAACACCGCCAATGCCCAGGCCCTGCCAACATGCCCGCGCTGTCAACGCATCTTCCGCGCGCGAATCGGCCTGGTCGGACATCTTCGGACGCAATGCACCAACAATCCCACAATTCCAATTTCTACGTCAAATTCTGCCAACCCTCATTCTGACTCCCCCACCCTCACTCCTGACATCAATTCCATTACTCCCACCATCATAGAGACCACATCCATCTACTCATCGCCTGTTACCCCCACCACCGCAACCACCGTTGCCTTCGCCTTCACTACTACCACCACAACCACCATCAGCGATGGTGAATCTCTCCTAAGCTGTACTCAATGCGACCGCACATTCACCTCACGCATCGGCCTGGTCGGTCACTTGCGAATACATCGTACAGAGACCGGTGAGCCAGTGCCTGGAACACCATCACACAGCAGAGATCGTCGCCTCCACTGCCCTCACTGTACTCGCGCATTCACTCATCGCATGGGCCTATTCGGTCACATGCGCATCCATGACAGCGGAATTCACCACAATGCCGACAACACCGATACACCATTCACACCCTCCGCTCCTGCCATTCTTAGCGCCCCTGCCACCCCCACTACCATGAATGACATCGCCCCAGCCTCTACCGATTTCTCCTGCCCACACTGCGCCCGCAACTTCAACTCACGCATCGGCCTGGCCGGTCACCTGCGAATCCATCGCACGGAGGCTGGTGAACCAGTGCCTGGGGCTCCGACATATAGTCGACGCGCCCGCCTTCACTGACCTCCTTGCTCCCGCACATTTACACACCGCATGGGCCTCTTAGGACACATGCACCTCCACGACAACCTCCGGTAAACCACCGGAGGCTAAGCTGCATCAGCACACACTACCTACACCAATACATCGACTACACCCTCACAATCACCATTTACCAGAGTATATCACGGTTTCCTAGAAACCGTGGCTGAAGATCTGCCAATCTGACGCTTCCACCAGACCACGCCGTCGGCTCAGTGTATGTGCTGTGTGTGTCGAGTGGCTGACCAGTGGACTGGGAGTCAGACGGCGATGGCTCCTCCATATCCCCTGAGTTAGTGAATCCTGGCGTGTGCGTTATGGGGGCCAGGTCGTGCTGTGGCGCGCGAAGACGGATACGCCGATCCGTCAGCCAATGCGCCCACTCCCACATCAGGCAACTGACCGGCTCGGACAGTAGTCTGACTGTGGGGGTGGGGGAGAGAGTGAGGTCGACAGCTCAGCGCATTTTCCTCACTATAAACAATCTGACGCGCTTGAAACTATCACGGTGCGCTAAAAGCCGTGGCTTGGAAGGTTGCCAACTGACGGGATAACTCGGACCGCGTGGTCAGCCCAATGTGTGTTTTGTGTGGAGTGGCTGACTGGCGGACTGAGAGTCAGGTTGCAATGGCTCCTTCTTAATGTGGCCTTTATGGCACTCCCACTTCGTGGGATCCGAGCCAGGTGTGGTGGCACGCCCAGGGGCGGCTCCGGCCGCGCCAGCCACCTGCGCCCTCTCCCATCTCCGGTCTTCTTGACTCTGTCTTGACACCGGGCTCAGGTGGGGGAGGAGGAGAGAGTGCGGTAGCTGCAGCGCAAGGCTACTATCACTTAAAACTAATTCACGCGCAAGTCACCGTCCCTGCACCACCTGGTGTGGAGCATACGGTGGACCTCGTCGAAATCGACGGTCGAACTGTCGTCGTGTATACGACTAACCAACCCAATATTCTTAATTACCGTAACTTACTTATGTTATTGTACAGACCTGAGGATGAATACTCCAAAACGTACGTTCTCCAGATCTGACTTCGTAAATGCTTACATGGGTATGTTCGCCGAACGTCAATTATATGGTAGTTTACACTATTAACCGTCTGTTGGTAGCTGGTGAATATTGCGTGGAAAGACCCTAGAAAGCTTCATTCAGACGGGTTGGCCCCAACTTCGTGCATTAATTTCCGCGAACATTATAAAGCTCAAAATACTTATCAAGTAAATGATTTTCCAACTATAGCAAGCTCAATTTGAAATAGCTTCCGGTTAAGCTATTCTAGTCGTGCGGAGACCATGTTCGGCAGAGATCGGAAACGTTACCCTGTTTTGTCCTTAGCTTATGGCATTACTACTGAAACCGTATTCGGTAGAAATATGAGTGCTCGTTTATATTTTCAGTTTGTGGTAAAAAATAATTGGTGTCGTTAAGTCAGCAGCGCCTTTTCTAAAGACTGGGGGGGCGGGGTGAGTTATGATTTGTTTTTAGGGGGAGGTTAAGGTATTTACGGACTACGGGATATAATAACTGTTGGTTAGATATTAAATAAGTCTATAATTCAATGTTTTAATAATTAAATTAATTAATATTCACTTAGTAATATGGTAATTAATTTACTCCTTAATTAAATAAATAATAAGAACCATTGTCAACTTGTCCCAGTACATACCATTGTTCGCATAGTGGCCGCTGGCGATTCACTAGACATTTTGCCACGATACCGTTTTTCGAATCGCGTAAACTGAATAACGTACACACATCATACTTGATATTTACGACTTTCCTTACTTCTACCTCCATATTTGACTACTAGTTACCATTTTCCCCACCCATAAAAGCCCTTATTACCTCCATTTCCGGAGTGCACGAACGACCAGTTTGGGTTTTCTCACTACGGCAACGTTTCCGATTGTGACCCAGTGTTCCACACCGTAAGCCAGAGGGTCACGCCTACCGTTGTCGTTTGTACAACATGAACTGCACGATGGAACCTAACCAGTTTAACCGTGTAATTTATTCTTGTCAAGTGGTATTGAGATTTATGCACTGTTCTGCCACCTTGGTAGCAGTGTCCCATCATCTTCCTGCATGGGTTGGGTGGGTAGTCGGCCAAGAAAGACAAGATCCTCGAGGTGTTCTTTTCCCTGAACACAAAAACGGCAAAAGCTCGGAAGTAAGGGGAATGTCCTGGACCTGTTATATGCTTAAATCTCTCTTTCAGCTATTACACTAGGCAGAATCAGCAGCGGTGATTTTCGATTAAATTAGTTGCTAGTAACACAAAAACAACCACGCACTCCCTTATACCGATGACAGGAGAAAGTTAAAACGACCGAGAGTAGACGATAGCGCGATGGCCGACAAATCTAAACCATCCGCCCATGTCTGCAACAGCCGACCTGCTTCACACCCAGCATGTACCGGGCTCCAATAAGGTGAGCATTTAATAATAAACACGTAAAGAAAGAACCATTGTACCCTCATAGCACGTCAGATTTACTAAGATTAAGAATGCACCGATTGCCGTGGAGCTGTTGCTGACATTGAGCGCGGTGGGTGGCAATGCTAAACAATCCTGGTATGCGTGCCATACACTAACTCTTTCCCACATCAGGTACAAGGGTACACCAGAGGACAGCCTTCAAACTTAAGCGAGATGTGAATGTTCGAGCACCCGAAGCTTCGTTTCTAACACTGAAGCTGCAAAGGAGGATTGTATGCCCACTGCGGGAGTGAAGTTTGATGTGCTTCGCGGTCGTGTACGCACGTTTTGTGGAGTAGGTTTGTGCATAACAAAGGGGAGTATGTGTGTTCAGGTAGAGCGAGATGTTAAAATTAGATCGGGACTGTGTTACTTTACTAGTGAGTTTCTTGGGTACGCATGCGATAACCGAATGCCTTGCGATGGTGTAAACAAGTAAAACATAAGGGGAGGGTGTGTTGGAGCCCTTGGCACTAGTTCGCCGGTCTCAGTGTGATAAATTCGCAGGTGACCTATCAGGTCAATATATGATGTGGAAGGTAATCTATTGGTGACTGTTGACGTGATGGCCCTGACGGGTGAATTTGGTGCTTGCCGTGGTAGTGTTTTGTGGTGACATCGCACAAGTCCACGGATCGCAGACGTGGCCAATCTTTGTATAAATGTTCGTTGGGAATGTGGACCTGATGGCAGGAATTGGATGCTTTTAACACTAATCCGTGTATTCGAGACTTGTATGCCTCCTTATTTGCTTTGGTCACATCTATGCGGTGGACATTGTAGATTGTTACGTCAGTTTTTACGGCAGCTCGCCTGACCTGGCGATTTTTAGAGGTGCTCGCACATACCCCGGTTGATTTCTGTTTGCTGTGGTAGTGCACTTTTCACGGCCCTGCTCCGGGCGCCTGTTGCAACGCTGCGCCTCTTGCGACTACTTGCGAGTGCGCACCAGTAGCAGGCTGGTTCTAAGCCAATCGCAACTGTCCAAACTGGTCAATAATCTTCAAGGCCGGCTCAGGCACCCTCACTGAAGGTGCGGTGACACATTCCCCACTATCGCCTGTTCTCACAGCACCGGGTATGTGCCCCCGGCCGGCTGCCACCTTCAAACTATCTCTTCACCAATAGTTCTGTACGGAATGCAACAGTTTATTCTTCTCTTCCAACTCGGAATGGCACCTAAAGGTCGTAGCGGCTAGGGTCTCTCTATAACTTAAGCTGCCGCGATACACTCGTGGTCTCCAACACGATCGCTTACCAACACCGCCCTCGGTTCGACTAATATCTCCTGTCCAATCAATGCTTGATCTAGCTCTGGCGTGGTATTAGCTTGACACAAATCTTAGTCGTGTGGCGGTCAAGGATATGAGATCAACTATAACCACACATACTACGTTCATTCAGTCTACAGGAGAAGTCAGTGGGATATGAGGAGCAATGTACTCGGTGCACAGGGCAGGTTGCTGTGAGATGGCTGTTTGCTTGTGTGGAAGAACAAAGCGTCAATTCGGAAACGTGTCAGCAGTGGTGTGTTGTTTACGCGTTTGTCTGGTACACGAGGGAGTGACTGTCTGAGTGTGGGGCATATGCTTGGTTAAATAAAGTGCTGAGTTTGGGGTGCATGGGTGCAAGGGCCCATGGGTGCAAGGGCCCATGGGTGACAAAGCAGGCTGGCTGACACACGCAGGATATCCGCACGCGTGGATGCCACCATGATTAGGTTCAGGGTAAGCTTGTGGTCTGGTCGTGCGTTGGCGGTGCATTCGCGGGTTTGCACGCCTTTTTGCGGCTGCCGACTGAGAAAAGAGACGCCAAAGAAGGAGGCAGGAGATGTGGCTGCTGCAGTCGTACCCTTCGCTGCACCAGATCCGACAAACAACGCCAGATGTTTCTTGCCATGACCCTTTGACCTCATTACCTTACGTCCAATGGATGCCTCAGGTCTGTGCGCGATTCCAAATCCTAGTGACCGGCAAAATAACCATGTCGGAGGAACTGGAAGACTACTCTGGACGCGAATTGCCGAACTCGCGGCAGCAATGCGACGAAATGACGCCAATTCTCACGATGCGGCTCATTCGGCGGGAAGCGGCCACAAATTCAAGTTCAATGAGGTCGAAACTCTCGCGATAGGTGATAATTGCATGAGCCACGAGTTGCTTTGTTTACAGGCCCCCAGTCTATTAACAAATGCAACGACCTCCCCAACCCATATTCAGTGCTGAGACTCAGTTTGACCGAAAAACATAGCCACTCGGGGAGCGCTCAAGTGAAGCATTTTCTAACGCCAATGCCGATGAGCCAGGTGGCCGAGCAATCATCACGCCAATCTTTAACATGGGTGACGACATTTCAGCGGATAACGACTCGCATGCCAGCCAGAGGTCAGTCATCCTCGATGAAGGAGAGCCGTTACTTATCATCGGTATGCAGAAGCATATTGAACGTGTCCTTTAAATAGTGAAACGTCCTGTGTACGAAGTACCCGTTTATGATACTGTCTGTGAAGATGGATTCGAGTTGGAATCCAAAACGTCAGGCGAATAAAATTCTTGTCCCAGCGATAGCATCTAACTCTTCTTAATTACTTCCCGAGACTCGCATTTCAGCTTGTATCGGCTAGTTAGGGCGTCCCTGTAACGACACTTTGTCAGCCTTGTTTGAGAGCAAACCCAGCAGCATAGCCATAGAGTAGTCGCATGAATATGTGATCTTCATCCATCCCCCCCGAAATGGCTGCTCTACCACAGTGGGATCCGCCTCAGCACGGCCCTGATACTGAAAACGCCGATTCAGTGTACATCATCCTTTATTGCCATCGTACGTTCAGAGCTCTGTGGAGGTAGCTGAAGTGAAAAATATCGAGTTTTCTTACTCTAATTTCATACATAGTCCACGTCCCCGCCTCGTATATGAGCTTACTCGGGACAACATCCCTGTGTATTCTCAGCTTTGGGTTTCGGATGTGGCTGACCAGAGGCCCGGCCAGCCTTGATGATCAGACTTGTCATTTTGTCATTAATTTTGATGTTTAAAGGTTACTTTCCTGGTAGGTGAATTTGTGCAGAGATGCGAGGCGAGTTCCATTCAGGCTAAATCGGGGTGCATTAAACTCATCAAACGGTACAGGTTGATGCATAAACATCATCTCCCTGTTACTGGTTACTCCAAAGTTGGAGCAGTCACAAACAAAGGTCCGCACTCTACTCTATGTCTGCTTTCATCATAGTGTTCAGAACGCCATAATCTGCGGAAAAGACATCGTGAACACTGGACTCGGAAATGAATTCATACGTCGGCAGTTGTCCGATGATTCAGGGGGTGACGCTAATTTCGTGGCCGCTTCTAGCGGTAGACGTCTAAAAGCATGGCGGAGAAGATGCGACTAAAGAGGGTGGGAGCGGGTACACAACTCTTTTTCGCTCAACCTGTCATCATGAGGGCTTCCGACTGATTCATTGTCCGTAACACGCAGCACCATAACGGCATGTAGGTTTACCATTTATTTTAATCGCACTGCTCATCGAAATTTCAGCATGAATCTCCAAAGTCTAGGGCGCTTCACTGTGTCAAAACTCCTATCACGTCAGAGAAGGAACTGTAGATGTTGTTCAGCGTTTTCTGGCAGTTGGCTGGTCGCGAATATCAATTCCGTGGTATTACGGGGCTTTCATGATCCACACTGCATTTATAGAACTCCCTGCTCTAGATGCATGTTCAGGCGATTTAGGACAGAGGTATATTTTGTCTGAAATGGTGAAGCGGGAAATGCTTCAGGTTATCATCGAGTTGTTGGTGCAAGATGGGGACATCCTTGAAGACCTGGGGGACTCGTCCTCACATTTACATCTTCCGGAACGGTTAATAAAGCGTCAGTATGAGTTTCGGGCCGTCAAATTTGTACAAGTGGGCGGGTATTGTGTTGGAGCCTAGTTTGTTATTCACCAGCAGTATATGTGTGGCAAGGTACCCTAGACTTGATCTTGTCGTGTAATGGCTACACAACCGCGTTGATGAAGCTGGAATGAGAGGTGACAGGCATAATTTCCATCATTCCTTCAAAGAGCCTTGCGCATGTCAGCGGAGGCACAACCCACTCTGTCAAGTATCCACTGAGCAGTTGCTGGGGGAACTCGAGATTTAACCCAAGGGCACAACGGAATGAGTGTGTTCTATAAAGCGATCGGCGAGCGCCTCACTTGTTACTAAACCCGATCGCAACCGACAGGACAAAGAGTCCGTGACTCCAAGATTAGGGTGTTGGACTCCTTGCCAAAAGGGCCGGAGTTCGAGCCACAGGTGTTGCAGTGCATGGGACTAAGTATGAGGGGCTGATTACGGCTAATAAGAAAGAAATGGCCACTCCAGTCTCCCTTGTCTTTATCGGTAAGTTCTTCCGGCCTATAAAATACTGGCCGCTGAGCGGCTGTTGGCGGGACTCAACATTGAGTCCGAAGGCACGACTGGACGAGTTCATCCCGTAACGCGACCGGTTTACTACTACTATAACTGTTTCGAATTGTTTGCCACTGAGAATAAATCTAGTATATTACATGGAAACTGAGGTGAATCCAATTCGTTAGGAGAAAGGGAAGAATGCAATTAACTATTGGATATTAATTAGCCAAAAGATGTTGACAACTGAGAGCTAGAGGCAGATTAAACGGACGACCAACTGTTATTGAGGTCAGCGCAGTCACGTGAGTTTTACCGAGACACCATACTTCATGCCAAGACCCATGTTTCACAAACTTCCAGTTATTCTGCGGTTCTCTTGGATACTTTGTGTCATCTCAAGCTCCCCTGTCTCTTTATTTACCCGGGTGACGTAACCACTGCCTAGGCAATGTTCGAAAGCCATAAGAAATTATATATAGATAGCCAACCAGCTGAGGATGGACCAGACGAACACAAGCTGGCGAATTAGCATCCCATAACCGCCGGCAGTGCGAGGTTAATAGTGATTCAACCGTTTACAAACCCATTGCTTTGACCGCACTGCCGAGTCCTAAAACTAGTGTAAACATGCACGCCCCGAAAAATACCAGAGCTTCTTGGCATCACACAATCTGCCCTCGGCAGTCACTTGTCAGGTGCTTGGATTACCTAGATGCCATTGCGAGCAACCAGCTACGTGTAAATCCCCAAACACAAGGGCAGTACACAGACGGGGCTATAGTCCGTCTGCGAGTCCTCGTAGAGGCCGAGAGTATAAGATAGGAAGGAGCGCATGTCCTTTCGACTGGTACGGAGTTCTCTCTTGTGTCAGACGACACCACCCTTAAGCGAGAGGCAAAAGCCGACGGGGCCATTCAGAAAAGGACAAGTGGAATGCCGGCATAAACGAGATCACGAGGCAAAAACAGTAATGTGTTATGTTTCTGAAACCAAACTGCACATCCGAGATATGTAAATCTCTTTAATTACACCGAATACTCAATAAACCCATGCATTCTGTGAACGAATGGAGGGGAAGGAACGAAAATTTGAGCCTGATGATTGGATATCAGGCCCTCAACCGAATTGGTGACAAAATCGGCATTGACCAATTGCGCTATATGTACGTTATCAAAACCGCCGCCTTCAAAATGCAGGATGCTGCAGCTTCCGCCGCTGTCATGTGGAAGCAAAGACATGCTCCATGAGTGGATAGTGGGACCAACATGTAATGTGTTGCAGTACACATATTGGTCCAGAAGCATATTTGAAAACTACGGTAATCTAGTTCTCATTCAACTCGACTTAGTATTACAAAGAAACGATAAAAGGGGACACTCCTGTTTTTTTCACCCAAAACTGACGTCTACTGGTGGCCCCAATGTAGGTGGTACTGTGACGACAGGCTCAAAGAGCTTACCAAACGTGATGTTAAGGTGCAAGTGTCTGAGCGAGGCCATAGCGAGTGGAAAGACTCTTACAGAGCAACCACCGAAACCTTCGATCGTTCCCATAGTGCACACAAACAATCAAAACGCAGGCGCGATGGTACTCAAGAACATTTCCTTTTGCATTCACCAGACGTGAATGAAGAATGGTTGTAGTTAAGACAGGATGGAAATACGCAATATGAGTCTGTTAAAAAAGTGTTCCCTTGCACCGTCAGTCCTCAGTGTTAAAAGGATCACGATGGATGACTAAACGTGTCGTTGTGCCTGTGGGACGCTGCCCATTCGTTGCGGGTTCTGACTCGGGTAATGCACACCCAGAGAAGGCAGATCCTTGGCGATGCTTGTGAGGACAGTGGGCTCGACAGGAGGCATTACGGAGTCGGCGGAGGATCCTGCTTGCGCTGAAGAACTCTCTTTACGGAAATTGTCCATAGAAGAGGAAGCAGAAGAAGTCACCGAGTCCGCGCTGGAGGTACCTGATGGAAGTGGGGGTGGTGGCGGTGGTGGTGGCATATTGTTCAAAGCGGCTGCCACAGCGATTGCCGGCGGGGCAAGCGGTGGAGGTGGTGGACCACGAGTCAGCGAGGAAGCTTTGTGTTAAAGAATTAAAATCATAAATAAGTTAGACGAAATGATAGCAAGAGACAGCCTAAAAGACTTTAAAATATGGAAAATAAACAATTCGGATAGGGAAGTGCAAAAAATGTGAAAGCCTGCTTGGCACCCCAAGCGACTGCACCGGACGAAGGGTAACCATAGCTTCCAAGACTCTAGCTTACTGAGAGGTCACTTCCCCACAGAAAATGAGAAAAATAACGTATTTATGCACTGCCATTCCTCATCCTCCCCCCAAAAAAAGAAAAATCGGCAGACTTCAGTGGGTAAAAATACGCCCTCAATCAAGACAGAAAAGTAATTGGTAACTTGGGCTGAGGCACATTAAAGATTGAGCGGAAACCGACGTGGCTAATGACTTAATAGGAACAGAGAAAACTCTTCGCTCTGTCCATCAGCCCAAGTTTAACATGACTTACTGCGCCAGGAAAAATGAACATACATACAGCGATCATTGAAAATGAAATAGACGATTAACATATGCCTCTTACCTCCAGGTGGTGGTGGCTCCGCAACTGGTGGAGCAAGCTGAACAGTCCCGAGGGAAGTGATAGAACTTAGTTCATTGGCTTTCACGAGTGGTGGTGGTGGTGGAGGAGCTGAAAAGTATCCTCCAAGCATGGGGAAGACAGTGGATGTGGACGGAAGCAAAGAGGTTGGAAGGGGAGCCGGAGGCAATGGTAGACCCGGAACAGGTGGCAAAGACTCGACATCGCCAGTTCCCAATAATGTTATGCCTGCACTTGCAGCTGCCAAAGCGGCAGGGGATTTGCCCCAGTTCACAGTCAAGCGATGTCCCCGCAGGATAAGGCGATCATAACTTCGTTCGGCAGCCCTCTCAGCAGATTCTCTGGTAGTAAACTGCAGGAATGCGCAATGCTGTTTGTGGTGAACACTGACGGAACGAAGTTCGCCAAACTGGTAAAAGTGATCACGTAGATCCTTCTCGGTGAGCTCGTCGGGAATTCCGCCGATGTAAAGGGTAGTGATAGTCCTGTCTTCTGGTGGTGTGAGCTTAGGCATGGAAGAGTACTTGGAGAGCAACTTTGCAGCCACGGGATCATCCTGACCGTAGTAACGATCCCGCAGATTTTGTTCCGATAGTGGATCATCTGGATCAGTCGGTTTCTCATGTCGGTATGGGCATTCCTCACCACGCCTACACTCACCCTTGACCCAAAAGGAACAAATATGCGGTCTGTTTCGACGATAGTAGGGCGTTGTTCGGGCTAGTTTAAGAAGCATATCCGCACCACCAGCGCCAGAACCATGAAGGACTGTGTTTGAGCTAGCCAATGACTTCCCAATCAACTCATGACCACCATAAGGTGCAGTAATATCACCGGCTAGCTCCAACTGCTGTTCGACTTGTTGATGGAAATACTCCCGATTTACATCACTCCGAGGTAGTTGCTGATTAAGACGGAGCGCTTTGTCTCTGACTTCAACAGGTAATCCATATTCAAGATCAAAAATGCAAGTCTGGCAAACGTTTTTCACCTTGGCACAGGTTTGACAGATTTCGGTCTTCTTAAAACGAGCCTTGGGTCCCGGACTCCAGCGGAAAACGGTAAATGGGCGATTACAGATCTTGCACTCCTTCCCATACCGTTCTTTCATCATTCTCACGAATGGACTCGGGCCGAGGCATGTTTCGCAGAGAATTGGGAAGGACTGGAATATACAAATAAAGTCTTAGTGGGAAGTAATTCAGTAGCAAAGTTAAAATAAGGGCAACCACTAAATTGAGGAAGCCTAAGACACAATTAACAGAAGGCTAAAATGTGACATCGGGTACGTCTATAGGGAAAAGTTTGTCAAGGAGGACAGAGACTTGCCAGAAGGTACGTAATACTTATGACTGTTCCAGACAGCACCAGTGATGGTGTATCAGTAATAGATACGCATAGCAAACTTTTATCAACACGCCTTATTGCGCCTCGCTGAATAATGCAACCCAAAATTCGCACTCTCGCTAAGTGGGGTAGGAATCGAATTTGAGGTCCATTGAGTTTCGGACATAACGTTCTGTTAGCTCATTTTTTGTTGTTTCTACGCTTGAGCATAAAAAATTCAATAAGGCAACGTAAGTTTGAGGACAAGGGCTGGAACAGAACATGGCTCTGACACTATACTGCATAAGACGAAAAATAAGCTCTTATTCCAGTCTTGTTATGATGCAGACCTGAGGCACTTACATGACTGCAAAACATCGGATCAGCAACGATATTAAGATAGGTGGAAGCAGACAGACGTTAGCTCCTCTATTGAATGGCTATTATTGAGGAAGGCAAATAAAACAGACGCTAATAACGCCATAATTTTCCCGACAGCTGATTAACCTCCTTTCAGCGGTCGATGTGATTTCCATGCATTTTTGACTGCTATTTAGGCGTGACTCCGAGAGCACTTGGGATTTAAGATCGTAGTCGGTCCGTTAAAAGCAACTAACACAAGTAGTAAAAGAAAATTCCTTCCTCAGGTTCGAGTTTCCGACAGGGTGGTTAACATCGGCTGGGAGAAGTTAGAAGAACCCCGATGGGTGCTTTTGTGCGTGCGAATTCAGAGGCTACGTAAGCCTCCGGCAGACTGTCAACACCTTCGATCAGCTCACTTGCCGTACATAATTGATAGTGAGCCTAAAAAATAACCGAAAATAACTGGCGAACGGGAGGCGCTGAGTCACTGCTCAGACAAGGGAACCTATGAAATACAGTTTTGTGTTCTCCACGCTAAGAAAGTTCGCCAAAAGAGGAAAATTTGCAGAAGATCGTTTGATTCTGGTTCCCTCGTTGATTGTGAGCGTGGTAGGTGCAACTTGTGACCCGAAATCGCGAGCTCCCTGAAACGAGTTCTACATTCCGCCACTATAGGAGCATATAAGGCATATTAGCATAGGCTACGACCTTCGTTATTTAACCCCTTGCACAGCGTTTCAGAGAAAGAGTGGTCAGGTGGCCATAGTTCAATGTCCAACAGCATCCCTTGCTTTAATAAAAATTGACCTTAGTTGATTTCAGCTTAGTGGTAACGAAGCACAAAATAATAAGGTAAACATGTTGCAAAATGATCCAAAAGTACATAAGGGATCCTGAAATATAAGAAACTTTCTATTTATTTGCGACCATTGGAAGTATTTCGGACACAACAGTCAGTCAAACCATCCACCGTGTGTACTTCAGCGTGGTAGACGCAGGGTGGTGACTTACAAGTGAATTAGTTCCTAGTGATAACAAACTTGCGCAACACCAACCGCCCTCACCTCCCTTACTCACCTGGGCCCGATGGCAAGTCTAAGTCATGATAACCAGGGACGGGATCGGGCAGTGGCTGACAAAGTTAATTAGGCCATCTACGTGTGCCACATACGACCTAGTCCGCGTATGATGAACCAAGTTTTCACGGAAACAAGAGATGCGGCTTGGATCCCATATGAGTGGCAGTGTATAGAGGCTATATTAAGGAACCACTGCAGCCTGATTATGAGTCCTGAGGGAACCTTGTTACCCCGTCAGTTGGCAGTTATCTAAACCATGACTTTAAGCGCGTTGTGAGTGGTTCAAACCGAGTCATGTTGATAATAGTGAGGAATGGACCTAGTGCCCTGGGAACGGAATCCTTAGGGTCGGCCGCACGCTCGTGCGCCAGTCCGCCGTCCAGACCACTCAGTCATCTGATGCTGGGAGTTTGCATTTGGCGGGCGCGGTATGAGCCTGCGTCTAGACGTGCCACCATACCCCATGTGCAGCACCTTGTTATGGGTATTCGGCGTTCATCGCTGGCAAAGAAAATGAATCGAGCTGTCCAGGTCCGCTGCCGCGGATCGTCACGCGTGGAGGCACAATCCGTGACATCATCGAGGCCGGCTAGATCAGGCATGACCGCAGCAGTAACAAGTCCAAGTAGAAGTAACGCATGACTTACCCTAATTTGGCCCCGGCACTGGAGCGGCACAGGTCGCGTGTGAACTATTACAGGGACATATACATCAGTCGTGGAAATTGTTTCAAACGCGAGGCCTACCCGGTACAGACGGATATGCAGTATATATAGCCTAGAAGCAAATGAGGCTTTTCGTATAGTTAATTTTGAAAGGCCGTACATACAGCTGCCTTCAAACGAAGGCAAATAAACTTTGCTAAAGAGATGCGTAGTTAAAAATAGTCGATTAACATTACCTTTAGACTTCACAACCGGCTTAACATTGCGTTACTAAAGCCAGACAAAATAGCCACTCCTGTCCGACGTTAGTAGCTGTTTCTAGGGTGCGTAAACCGAAGACGACAGCCACAACATTCCTCAAAACTCTGGCCTAAATATTTAAACTGCGTGCAGAAAAACGATAGTACTATTTTTGTACCCGGTATTCCACATAAGCAGCATAACAAACACGTAACTGGACGATATCAAAACCACAGTGAAAGACATAACTGGGTAGCGATCACTTATATAAACCCCCAGCAGGACGCGGACATCGGCACCCACCGCAATATATATATATATATATATATATATATATATATATATATATATATATGAAATGGAACCACTACACGTCGCTATGCGACCGCCTGCGAGGGCTCTAGTCTGAGCTCCAGGGCACAACGGAACATGCATGTTCCTTAAGCAGATCGGTGAGCCCCACACTATCATATATATATATATTAGGCTATAAATCCCAGGGAGATTATGGTAAGAGTTAAGTTCCAGGTTTGAGTTAGGATTGGGGCATAAACATCCTGGAATTTAGTGCGATGCTACCTGTATAACGGGAGATGTTCCTATTCCCGTATTCTACCGCAGACTGACCACTATCGCATAAGTGATGTAAGTTTACGAGCGGTCCTCGGATGCAGGTGGGCAGAAGCTACCTGACTAGCGGATGCTTTCGTTAGTAACACTTTCAGGTGCTCAAGTCAATGTAAATACTACCGCGCGATACGCACTCTCAATGCATTCGTTATTCCAAAGGCAGTCAGATAAACCTTCCTTACTCCTAAAAACAGTAATCGCACCTGATACGCCGGTAATTATAGACAATGAAACAGAGCTAACATTATGACGCAAAATGACTGTTCAGATGATCTATTGTGGCAATGAAAAGATCGTCAGTAAGTTAGCATAGTGTCTTGCGCCGTCCAGAATACAGAGTTCACATAACCAATAAAACTGAGTTTAGGACGACGCCGAGACACGCGACCAGCTTAGAACTCTTATGGTCACAGTCCACACAATAGTGGCGTCGACGACAAATTGGTGTATTCATTGTTTTTGAAAAAAAGTAAAAAAAAATAATTGACATGAAATCGCATTTGCCTTCTGGGTAATATTGCAGAAAGGAAGATTTTTACAAAGTAGGAAAAACGTAAGAAAGGTTAGAACCAAGTTTAAAATTGGAAAGGCCGATTAGTAGGTTGAAAGGTGCACGTAATAGCACTATTCCGGTAGGTAAGGTCTGCACTAGAGCTATTGTGGAACGGTGCCGTATCGCGACTTTTAAATAACACCGCCATTTAGACAAAATCCTCATGTATTCACCACGACTACAGCAAAATTTCCACAGCAAGTCACTGTTACCACCAGAGGGAAACCCTGTCGCTGCAACAACGTTCCATATTGATAAATAGCGTGAAAATATATTGTTGTGAGACATAAAACGGCCCATTAACGAAAGACTTGCAATGTTATTGCATGGATAAATTTAATGGACAGGTGAATATTCACCTGCCTCAATGCGTGACGCGGCCAGCAAACCGTTTAGAAGCGGTACGAACTTATTCAAGAAAAAATGCAGCGCGAATAATCACAATAGGAGATAGGTGAGGGATAAATTTAGAAAACTTGCTTGAAATACTACGACTGCAATGTAAAGTTACGTAAAGGGTCCATCTAATATGGGGATTAAATGTACACCGAAAAATATCTGAATGACAGAAAAGACAACTAAAAATAAATAAAAGATATTTTCACTGTTTAACCTACTGAATCTTCCCAGTTTTGACGATTATACGTATTCGAGGCTTTGGATGAAGTCATCTCAAAATTGGCGCGAAGGCAGTGGATTCGCTGACTTAAACAAAGACGTTTTCCCTCACGCTGATTGACTTCAGTAATATTTTGACCTGCATTCAACATTTCGAACTTACAAACTGATCCATATTTATTGAGCCTTCTTACATCCAGCTACTTAGATAGCTCAGTTTTTTTGTGACCTCTAAATATGTAAGGCCGCGGACGCTGAAATGATAAAAAAAGGGAAAAGGGTTCCGGGAAGGGGACATAAAATTGTGGATGACAGGACATCACGAACAGACGCAAAGCGTTTTATAATAGGATGTACATTTTCAGAGTAATTTAAGGCTTTTGGGCTATGGGTGCCCATTTATCTTGTAGCAATCCGTAGCATAATGTCCCGTAAAGCCTGCTAATATTAATGGAGAGAATAAAAGGAGAAAGGAGAGCTGTTTGCACTAAATGTGCCGAAATCACCGGGGCCAGATGTAGCTTGCTATGGAATTAGCCAACCTGCTGTCCAGGCTTTTCTTAGCATTGTTCGGAGCTGGCTGTTTTTCCACCGACTGGAAATCTGTATGGGTCACAGCGCCACAGAAGGTTAGCAGCAAAGACTTCAGAAACAATTAACAAACCAATTAGCCTCATTTTGGTCTGTTGTAAAATTATGGAACAAATAACTTTGAGAGATAGAGTGCACTTCTTAAACTATTATCCGATGCACAGCATGGATTCCGTCGTGTCAGGTCTTGCGTGACGAAACTGCTATGTTTTTTTAAAGTTAAACACGGACAGCTGATGGAAGAGATACGTTGCATGTAATCTATACTGACTTCAAGAAAATATGTGATAGAGTCCCAAACCAATGACCTCTACCAAAATTAAACCAAACAAGCGTTTGGGGTAATCTCCTGACATGGATGCGATTCTTTCTGTTTTGGCATTGTCACACTGTCCAGGTCGGTGACCAGCAATCGACGGTGGTTGCATTTGACAGGAAATGTTCCCAAAGTTCCGTTCTTGGTTCAACTTTATGCATTATATATGCCAAGGACTGTGTCGGTGAACTTGATTGTGATGTTTACGGATGACACTAAGCTATTACGCAAAGAATTTACGGATAAACCTTAACCAATTGCAACAATGGCCGAATGGCTGGCTTTACCATTCAACGAGAACATGTGCACTATTCTTCGATTCAACAGAACTAGCTCTCTGAACCTCATGGTTTACTGCCTGAATGGTAAACCTTTGCAAGAAGTGGACGTGCAGAATAAGCTTGAATTGCTGCATTGCCTAAAGGTAAAAAAGTCTGCGATGTTAGTTCTGTACCTTGTCAAACGGACTTTCTATGCCTTTGACGAAGACTGCTTTGTTGTGCAGCCAAAATTAGAGTTCATTATCAAATTTAGGAGATCCCGGAACAGGAAGGACCTCAGCACCCTCGTACAGTTTCAAAGGCATTCAACCAATCTTGTGAATAGACAGGGCATATCACCTTATGACACACGGTTGTCTTATCTTGATCTCTTTCTCTTGAGTTGCAGGCAGCTATGAGATGGCCTGATACGAACATATTTATCATGTGCGGATAGAACAACTGTCTCCTACCTGCAGATTTCTTTCAGTAAGCAACGCCCACGAACCTATGAGGCCACCCATTTCAACTACGCGTGAATTGGGCCAGACTGGACACATGAAAATATTTCTTCGGCAAAAATGTTCGAATCTTGGGATGTTCTTCGCTGGATGTTATTATGTTTGGTTACGTCAACATCTTTAAGAAGAAACTGGATCGGTGATGCAGGGCCCATTTTAAAATGAAATTTCTTACTGTACTCACCGCAAGCCTCTCACTCAGATTCCTATTAATCTACCATGGCAGTAACAGCTACGTATGCTTCTTGCAATATGCGAGTGTTGGTTTATGTTTGCTCTTTTCGACTAGCTGACGGTGCTTGCTTTCTGTACGCGAGAATTTAAACATATTTTTGACTTTTTCTTATGTATCGATGCTTTTTCTTAACAATTTTTTTAAATATAACTGAAGTTACTTTTAAATATTCTTAGAAATAAATCAACATTAAGCTTTAACGCACGCTTATTGATATATTAAAACCAGCAAGTAGAGAGTGAGAGTGGTTATCGGAGGCAAACTTGTTTCTTGATCGAGAATTTCCTCGTAGGTTGTTCCCAGTGTTGTTACACAGTCACAGGGAATGGAGATCCCCAAGGTTCAGATCTCGGACAAACCCTCTTCTCCTGATTTCAGTACTTGTGTAAAAGAATGGAATTTTGGGTGCGAAATGCTTCTGGATGATATAAAAATCAGGAGAGCCCTCCAAAATGTTGCCAACAAAGCCGACCTCTACAAAAATATTCTTTGATTGGATGACTTATCCCACAGATGTTTCCTGTCCTTCAACTCGAACAAATGTACCACGCTGCGTCTCGAAAATCGAATTTAGGTCCCTGATATGTGGCTCTACGATTTGACCAAAATGTCCTTCCAAGAAGTAGTTACATATAACGATCTTAGAGTTTGGATAAAAGACATTCTAATGCCTCCTAGACAGCATTTAAGGCAGCTAAAGCAGCAGTATCATTTCTGTACCCCATGAAGCAACATTTACAGATTTCGAGTATGACTGCCTCTCCCAAGTCTTTGGTACGCTTGAAAGGCCACATCTGTAGTATGAGCTCCAGGACAGGAGACCCTGGACGTAGCAAAATTATAAAATATTCCAAATACTGCAGATATAAGCCACAACATTAGTTAGAGTTCAAAGTGCACTGCCGTACCTCGTCCACCTAAGTATCCTGAATCACTTTCCGCTAAGGTATAGATAGCTGCCGATAAATCAATGAAAACTGTTCCTATCGTGCGTGGCTTGGACTGCGCCGCCCTTTAAGATGCATTTTCAAATTTCCCACTACAGATAACCTCCTGGGGCATATAATAAAACTACGTACACTTCAAGGAAGATTAGATATGAAAAAGTATTTTTTATTCACCCATGTTATTGAATCATTAAATAATCTGTCCGATGCGATTGAAATGTGTCAGTCTGTGGATAAATTGACCACCGGATTGACAGGCACATGTCACGGCAACAAGCGGAACAGGTTACCATAAAAGTCAAAAACAACTTCTGCATTCATTTAATGCTGTAATTTCTGTAAATTTTTGTTAGGTTTTCGATTTGTATGTGATAAGCTAAACTAGAGGCTATAGGATTTCGTAGTCCCCTTTCTACATTTATTAGATCATACCAATTTTATCGAAAAAAGATTAAGTGTGGTCCTCAAATTCAGGTTCTACTGAAACGTACAGGACGGACAGATACCGCGGGATTTTGAAACACTTTCACTTTCCTTTCCCTTTCTGACTCCAGCAACTGTGACGGTTGTCGAATCCTCACTGATCAATGATCCTCAACTTTCAAGGGATCTATTGCCTGACAATATTCCCTTCACTCTCTAACCACTTCTTATCCGGTGAAGTTCATCGGATTAATTATCTTTCATTATTGAAGTCTATCTCAGATTCTATCTCGCGCTACTATTTTTCTAGGTTTCATCGACTCTATATCTGAGAATAAATCTCTATCTCATCTCTACGTTGTCTTCTTTTACGAACCCTTATATGAATGAGTTTCATCTAAAAGACAAGCCTGAGATGGATGAATCCATTACCGAGCCTGCTCAATTGGACTACGAAGAACCTTTTCCTGTATTTGGGTCTAATACGGAAGACAATAGTTGACATCATATTGACGGACCCAAAAAGGACTCATAATGGTGGCAGCTGGTGTTTATCCATTCTCAACTCCCCTTTTGCTGGTCCAGACATTGCAAACACACAGCACCATCCTACCATATGTCAAACAGCAAACAGACCTCCTTCTAGCCCCCGACGATTACGAATCGGTCAAAAAAATTTGTAACTGGCTGATAAAACTTTCCTTCTTCCTTGCTGACATTCCCCCAGCCATCCATATCCGCTATATGTTAAGGTTCCTGTCTCCTTAAACCAGCAAACGTGCCTTACGACAGGAGTTAATATTAATACACCGTTTCCCACTGCAACCGTGTTGCTGTCCATTCTCTTTGACAACCAGTTTACTCCGGAGACTGCCAATCAACGTTTTTAAAACCTTCGCCAAACTCGCAATCAATCTGTAGACGAAGTTGCTATAGAACTCAGTCACCTAGCATCCCTTGCTTTCTCCAACCTACCACAGGTTGATCTGAGATGAACTAATAATCCATCATTTTGTGACAGGCCTTCATGATCATAATGCCACAAAAATTTTCATCCTCCACCCCCCAACAAGGCTGGCGGTGGCAATTCGTCAATGCAAGAGATATGATGACTTTCAGTTGCATGAAGACGTACAGAAAATAAAAGCCGTGTCGGTGATACTCTACCTGACGTGCCAGCTCAACAGACTCGTCAATTGCCAGTCCAGTTCCCGAACTACCACCCAGGTTGGCAATATTGTGCCACATTTGGATCCAGAGCTGGTTGCTATGAAAACAACGATGACTGTAAGTCTACGTCTGTTTTCCCTGCTTGTGCCCAGATTCACTCAATATTTCCCTCACTTACAGTAGATATTGACCACGCGGGATATAAAAACGAGTCCTCGTCGATATGAGAGGTAATTTCTCAGTTGTAAAGGCCTCTACGATCCCCCCGCCCATATTCGTAACTGCAATCAGACCTTACACTACACCGACCCCTAAGGCTGCGAATAATACTTCGATGACGATCACGGGTAAAATGCAGGTGTCAGTGTGGCTTGACTCTCAAACGATCCAACACGATTTATTAGTCATTCCCACCCTGGATTGGGACTTCATAATAGGGTTTGATTTCCTCTCCAAAGCAAACTATATTACACACGTTAAAACCGACAGTTAAACTTAAGACCTTCACAGACATGTAAAATAGTATGAACAGAGACGAACCCCGATCAGATATATGAAGCTGTGATTGCGTTAGTAACGTTCCACCCAACAAAAGTTGACGAGCTGTTATCCCAAATATGCGATGTAATACTTCACCATCTAACAGAGCTCAAGTTCATTCTGCAATCATTCCCCGAGATGTTTGCCTGGGCACCTTCAGAAATCGGACGCACAAATAGAACGCGACATTTGATCGATACAGGTTCCACCAAACTACTGTGGCAGCCATCCCGCAGCGTCCCCATCCATTATAAGGCAGAATTCCAGAAGCTATTAGACGACCTCCTAAGCGTGGACATCATCCGCCCCTCACCTTCCCCATGGGCATCACCCATTGATATCGTCCCCAAGAGAGATGGTAAACTACGGTTGAGCATCGATTACCGGCGGCTAAACGCGGTCACCGTACGTGAATCTTTTATTTTACCCCATATTGATAATACAATAGACACCCATTGCGATGCAAGATGTTTTTTTAACCCTTGATATCAAGTCCGGGTATTGGCAGGTCAAAATAGAGCCTAACGACTGACACAAAACCGCATTCACGGTGCCTCCAGGCCTTTTCGAATTCTAGACACTTACTTTCGGATAGTGTGAAACCACCGCAACGTTCCAACGCCTCATTCAAAAGGTTTTCCGGCATCTATTCTCCCACACTTGTCTCATCTACTTAGATGATATCATCATTTTCGGCCACACCATAAAGGGTCAAAATTCCAACCTAAATCTAGTCATCAAAGCCCTCATAGATGCTGGCCTAACACTTAACCCTAGCCAATGCGTCGTTCTAAGACCAGAGATTAGCTTCCTTAGCTATCGGGCACCGGAAGGACAGCTTGCTACAATCCCGGAAAAGATAAACCATATTTGAAACTGGCCGACTCCACTGGACCAAATTCAAATGAAGAGTTTCGCCGGTTTAGTGTCGTACTACTGCCGGTTTATCCGTAATTTCACGTGCAAAGACGCTTTTCTCCATAACCTTACAGAGAAAGGCAAAACCTTTAAATGGACTCCTAATGCGACGAGGCTTTTCGACCCCTAAAATCAGCACTCTGTTCAGCACCTATCCTTGCATTGCCAAATACAAAAACTCACGCTCCACCTTTCATCCTAGACACTGAGGCTAGCGGTTTAGCAATGGGAGCCTTTCTCTCCCAAACAGATAAACACGGGTTAGAACACCTTATCTGCTTTGCCAGCTACAAGCTCTCGAAAACACAACGAAATTATTGCACGTTCCGAGGGGAATTGTTGGCTATCGTTACGTTCGTTCAACATTTTCAACATTTCCTGAGAGGCCAGAGCTTCTTGCTACGCACTGACCACAGAACACTCAAATGATTACAGTCATTCAAAGACCTACTGGACCAGCTAGCCGGTTGGCAAAAAATCATGCATGACTTCGACTTCGAATGCAACTACCACCCAGGTTTAAAGTATACGAACGCAGACACTTTGTGCCGCCTAGGGTCCACTATACCAACCAAGGATGAGACATCAGAACCGATAGTTAACGCAATTATTGTGGATGAACAGACACAAGATGTCTGGTCTTCAGCTCAACAGACAGACCCAGACACATCCGTCATATAACGACACAATTTACAGGACACATATAAGCCGAATTCACAAGAGATGCTTTGTTTCATCCAAGGTGCAAGACTCCTCCTCAATCATTTGCCACACGGAACATTAGAAAATGGCATCCATTTTCACCGTGAACAACTTAAAAAACGGTTACGTCCCATAGTACCTGGTTCGCTTGATGAAAGTGTGTTGGCAGAACTCCACAATGTGTTAGGACATAGAGGACAGAGACAAACAGATCTAGCCGCTCGAACTCGGTTTTGGTGGCCCCACATTCGGTCGTCTATCTTGCAACTTTGTCAATCTTGCAACACGTGCGCTACATTTAAATCCCCCATCCCATCCCCAAGGGCACCCATGCAACCGATGATAACTGGGTTCGCGGGCGAACGCGTTGGTCTAGACATCATTGTAACTTTAAGAATATCCATACGGGGTTACAAGTACATAACAGGCATGATAGATTATTTCACTAAATAGGTCAAAGCGATACCCTTATGAAACTAAGACGCCCAATCCGTGGGAAATGCTATCACCCACGAATGAGTTTGCTTTGGAGCGCACTCCTGTCATTTCATTCAGATTGCGGTTCTTATTTCAACTCACGGCTATTTCGAGAAGTTTGGCTACTAGTAGATATACGTTCTGCTTACTAGCCTACCAGGGTTCAATACACTTCAATTCCAGTTTTACACCACGTTCCTTGAATTTAGGACGCGAATTACGCTTTCCAAGCGATTTAACCAATAAACTTCACACTGCAGACTCAATGCTAACCACGACAGTTCGACCGCCGTAAACCGACGATGTCCACCGTATGCTCCACGGAAGGGTGATGCAGGGACGGTAAGTTGCGCGTAATTTAGTTTAAAGTGATAGTAGACTTGCGCTGCATCTACCGCACTCTCTACACCTCCCTCACCTGAGACCGGTGCCATGACAGAGTCAAGAAGACCGGAGATGGGAGAGGGTGCAGGTGACTGGCACGGCCGGGGCAACCCCTCGGCGTACCACCACACATGGCTCGGATCCCACGGAGTGGGAGTGCCATAAAGGTCACATTAAGAAGGAGCCATTGCAGCCTGACTTACAGTCCACCAGTCAGTCACACCACACAAAACACACATTGGGCTGACCACGCGGTCCAAGTTATTCCATCAGTTAACAACCTTCCAAGACATGGCTTTAAGCGCACCGTGATAGTTTCAAGCGAGTCAGATTATTTATAGTGAGGACAATGCCCTGAGCCGTCGACCTCACTCTCTCCCCCACCCCCACAATCAGACCACTCTCCAAGCTGGTCAGTTGTCTGATACGGAAGTGGGCACAATGCTTACCACTGAATATGGCACATACCTCCGTCAAGTACTTCGACAAGTACATTATGCAGTCCGATCCTCTATCAAAGCCGATTCGACACATCAAAAAATGAACTATGATGGTACATGTTCTGGACAACCCTTACAAACTGCCTACTTAGTCTTACACTTCAACACAGGAACAACCCGCGGCACAGCCTCTACTTTCCACCATCCCTGGCGGGGCCCCTTCATCAGTTTAGAAACGTTATTCCATTCCAAGTTCTTGATTAGGGATGCACTTCAACCCCATGTGACCCATTTTACAGCCCATTTGTCTAAACTCAAACCATACCACGGTCGACTTCCCCCGTGTTCACCTGACACTCTACCCATCTTACACATAGACGAAGTTACCCACGCAGCGGTTGAAGTATTTATCCCGTCACACACTGTTGACTTAGGCACTGAGGACAGTGCCCAAACTCACGAGGGGGGGAGATAATGAAACCTACAGGACGAGGAGAAACCGGCGGGGTTTTTGAAACACTTTCACTTTCACTTTCCTTTCCCTTTCTGACTCCAGCAACCGTGACGGTTGTCGAATCCTCACTGATCAATGATCCTCAACTTTCAAGGGATCTAGTGCCTGACAATATTCTCTTCGCTCTGTAACCACTTCTTATCCGGTAAAGTTGATCAGAATTATTATCTTTCATTATTGAAGTGTATCTCAGATTCTATCTCGCGCTACTATTTTTCTAGGTTTCATCGACTCTATATCTGAGAATAAATCTCTATATCATCTCTACGTTGTCTTCTTTTACAAACCTTAATATGAATGAGTCTCAGCAACAAGACAAGCCTGAGATGGATGAATCCATTACAGAGCCTGCTCAATTGGACTGCGAAGAAACTTCTCCTGTATTTGGGTCTAATACAAAAGTCGAAAGTCGACATCATAGGGACGGACCCAAGAAGGACGTTATAGTACCCCGATTGTGAGTGGTGTCCTGCAGGTTACCATCTTACGTTCTTTGCTGTTCTTACTTTAAATAAATGATATTTCATCGATAGTTAAATATTCTCAATCTTATATTTATGCTGATGACCTCAAATGCGTGTATTCCTTTTCAAACTCTACGGCCGAACGATGCCTAGAACGAATTCATTCGGACTTAGACGCTGTTTCGACGTGGAGCTCCACATGAATAATGGAGTTCTCACCTCCTAAGTGTCGCTTAAATGATTTTTGGGCTGTTAATGCTGCCACAACCTGTTATTTTTAAAGGTTGCCCTATGACTGAATGTTCCTCCATCAAGGACTTGGGCTTAAGGTTCACCAATTAATTAGATCTTTCACCTCATTCCGATAGAAATACAGCCAAAGCTGCTCATATTTGCGGCTTTATTTCTTATAATTTCTACCATTCTGAAATAAAATTAAGACTTTATCGTATGTTTGTGCTACCCACACTTGAATTTTACTATCCTTTCTTCGGTTTAATGAGTAAATCTAGTAGTTCAAAAATTGAAAATTTCCAAAGATATTTCACAAAAAACTCCTGTATCCAACTCTTTCAAATACTTCCTACTCAACTAGATGCCAGCTGACGAATTTAAAATAAATTTGGGTTAGATGACTGGAAGCTGGCCTTTGTCTCCTTTTTCGATTAAATAATAGTTCAAATATCCCCAAGCTTTCTGTCATTACCCCCGTTAGTCTTCCTTATAACTTAAAAAATCTGCACTAATTATACCTCATCCTGCATCCTCCACACGTAGATGCTCTCTATTCTTTGCTTCTAAGTATAGCTTTCTTTGGAATAACTTGCCAATTGAAATTAGGTCGTTCACTAGTCTGTCTGCATTCAAGCGAAGACTGAATATTTATCTTAACACTGATTCTATTAACCTTTATTTTCCATATCTTTTCCAAGCAGCTTTCTCTATGACTCAGAGAAAGGACCATCGGGTATTTAAGTGACCCTCTTGAAACATATTTTCGCTACCTCGAGTCCCCCAGGAACCAGGATGTCTCCTTATACCACCATTCATTCATACGATGAAGTCATTCGGTCGTTCACATTCAGATGTTTACAGTCTAAAATGCTCCCGTTTCGTTGAATACTTACCATCATCAGAATTCAATGCTGGATCCTAAGATGCGGAACCATCAAATTCACCGACGCCTTTTCACGAGATTTTTTTCATGCACCTTAGTGATTAAGAACAAACCATATCGACAATTTATTATCTCATTCTGAAATGCTACTGCAATATTAGCCTACTCTCCCTCAACCTTATTTTCCTTAGCAGTTTTTTCTCCTACCCTCTATTCGAAAATGGAGGCCTATCGAACTCTGCCTATATTTTCAAGTTAGGATTTTTTCACTGCCTATTTCCTAGTTCAAAATTAATTTGAAAACATCGCTAACTATTGCCCCAGCAGGAAAAGTTCTGCCTACATTATTAAATATTTGTACATTTTATCTTCACACTTTGTCATAATTTTATTTCGTTACTAATGTTTGTTTAAACAGTGCCTTTCCGGCGCTAAACAAATATAAATTCTAAAAAAAATTTCCAAAAATTCTAAAATTATCTCATTCTGAACTGCTGCTTCGGTATTAGCCTACTCTACCCCTTTAACTTATTTTCCTAAGCAGTTTTTTCTCCTACCCCGTTTTGGAAAATGGAGGCCTATTGAATTCTGCCTCCATTTTCAAGGCAGGCGTTTTTTCACTGCCTATTTTCTAGTTCACAATTAAGTTCAAAACATCGCTAACTTGCCCAAACAGGACAAGTTCTACCTACCTTATTACATCTTTGTACATTTTATCTGCACACACTGTCATAATTTTTTCGTTATATATGTTTGTTTAGACAGTGCTTTCCCAGCGCTAACCAAATATAAATTCTAAATAGGGAGTTCAAATTCGTAAGCGAACGGAACTTACTAGTTCGGAAAAAATTCGACATACAAGGCAACAAGCAATCTGGTAGGCCATCCGGACTAACACAAGTCATCTGTCCCCTAGGCAACCCTGATGCCCGTCGTCGAGTTCGCAGATGTTTGAGGTGTTTAAGCGTCCCTTCGAGAACTGCATACTTCCTCGCGATGGAAGGGTCTGAAGTGTATGCTACAAAGAACTGTTAGGAAAGCACGTTATCTCCTAGTATACGGTAGCTATTGGATGTCAAACTCGCGATCGAAACAAAATAATGAACAAGAACAACCCTAGTCATAATACCATCCGCCTTAACCCACAGGCTGCTAGAGTGACTTTAGTCGATTGGCTGCAGCCGGACAAAGCTTAAGTAGATGCAATTCCACTGTGACTTGGTGAGAGCGCTAGTGGCAACTATTTGCTGAGCTTCCTGTTTGCGGGTTTTTTCAGCAAAAGCTTGCCCAGCCTAATCTGTATTCACTAACTTTTAATTTGGGAACACTCGTGTTTGCAACTCATTTCGAAAAGCCCACCGATGTTAGGATTTCCTACAGGACCGATCGCCAAATCTTCAATTTTCAACAAACGCAAGCAACCATGAGAAAGTCAGGAACTACTTTTAGTGACTTTATGACTGTGCCCTTAACACCATGACAGAAATAACTACACAAAAAACATGACCTCTTCGCCTCTGAAGGTGTGAGATCCAGTTTGAACATCAACGTAGACAAAACGGTTCTCATGCATCAACCAGCAACAAAGAAGGAACACACTACGTTCAGGGTCAAAATGAATGGGACTCTTCTCACAGCGGGGGAACAATTTGCCTACCTACGCAATACCATCTCAGACAACGTCAATATTAACAATGAAACAGCAAGCCAAATAGCTAACTCCAGCCAGGTCATCGGCCGGTTACAGATCTTCGTCTGTAAACTCCGCAGATTTCGCCTCAACACCAAACACAAAGTGCGTAAGCCAATAGGGCTGAAAATGCTACTTGATGGGGTGGAGACATAGATCGTATATGGTTAACAAACTAGGAAACAGTCATTTCCATCCAACTATCTCGGCGAAATATTAAATCTGAGGTTGCAGGACAGGATATCCGATATGGAAATCGTGGAAAAAACTAGAATTCCCAGTATTCACGCCATGCCATGCAATAGCAAATGCAACTGCGCTGGATTGGCTACCTCGCGAGGATGGATGCTAAATGCCTATCCAAGCGTTTCTTCTACGGTGACATCACTATCGCTTCCCTCATTCACTTACAAATCAACCCGGAGTCCCAAGATTACTTCGTTTGGAATCGAGCGGCCTGAAGAAGAACAGTGAAGAGTGGAAATGTAATGCCCCAATCATACTGGATCGCGGCTGCCAAGACAAAATGAGCGACTCGCAACTCTGAAGTGCTGCGGCCCCATAACCCCCAAAGCCAAACACTCCTATCGTATCTGCGGTATAAACGGACATTTAACTAGTCGGATCTCTCGGGGCCAATCACAATAAAAACATGGTGACTCCGACTCTCACCTCCGAAGCCCCCTATGCCACAACCCCGAGACGCCAACGAAGAGGACGTCGAGCACCACCACGACCACCACTGGTGAGCACACACCTGCTGCTCCGCTATCACCCACTATGCCCTCCACCATCAACAGCACAAACCTCTGTGACAGCGGTTACACCAAAGACCATCGACTCCACTGCAGTTGAGAACATATTCGACCATTACCACCACCATCAACAGTTCGACCGTCGTAGTCCGACGATCTCCACCGTATGCTCCAGAGAAGGGTGGTGCAGGGACGGTGACTTGCGCGTGGATTAGTTTTAAGTGATAGTAGCCTTGCGCTGCAGCTACCGCACTCTCTCCTCCTCCCTCACCTGAACCCGGTGTCATGACAGAGTCAAGAAGACCGGGGGCGGGAGAAGACGCAGGTGGTTGGCGTGGCCGGAGCCACCCTTGGGCGAACCACCACACCTGCCTCGGATCCCATGGAGTGTGAGTGCCATAAAGGCCACATTAAGAAGGAGCCATTGCAGCCTGAATCTCAGTGAGCTAGTCAGCCACTCCACACAAAACACACTGGACTAACCCCGCGGTCAGAGTTATCTCGTCAGTTGGCAACCTTCCAAGCCACAGCGTTTAGCCCACCGTGATAGCTTCAAGCGCGCCAGATTGGTTATAGTGAGGAAAATGCACTGAGCCGTCGACCTCACTCCCTCCCCCCACAATCAGACCACCATCCGAGCCTGTCAGTTGTCTGATGCGGAAGTGGGCGCAGCTTCTGGTGACCTCATCTACGTGTACTACGCACATGACCTGGCCCCCCAAACACAAGCACCAGTATTTCACAAAACAGGCGGTTGAAAGGCTCACATCTCACCTTTGTGAGAGAGGCAGAAGTCTCGTTAAGAAGGAGCCATCACAGCCTAATTCTCAGACTACCAGTCAGCCACTCCACACAAAACACACTGGACTGCCTGCGAGGTCTCAGTGTTATTGTCAGTTGGCAACCTTCCAACTCATGGTGCTTATCGCCCCGTGATATTCTCAAGCTCAGATCACACATGCAATAGAGGATGCACACGGAGAAGGAGCCGAGGAACATACTTGCCTCGCAATCGGCTATGCAGACTGAGGGCATATTTTTTTGTGGTGTTTCGTGTGATAATACGAGGTGCATAGGCTGATGAGGACAGCTGTAGTGTTGTGGTATAGCCGGCGGTGTTTTATCACAGGTTTTCATAGAGCCGCATGTGACCTAATAGGCCCATGCGCTGTGTGGATGTGCGAGGGCGGTGCGGACAGTTGATTTGAGTGCGGCGGGTGTATGCTGTAGCTCCTGGCACTGGTTCACCGCTCTGTGTGATGGATTCACAAGTGACCGACCAGCTCGATGTGTGAGGTGAATGTGCGATCGCAATGAGGACAGGTCAGTATCGAGTCCCCATCGCTAGTACCAGGGCGGTTGTGGTGTTGAAGGTAGCAGGTGGCAAGTAGACGGAGGTGGCTACTGCGGTGGTAGGAGTGGGGTAAATGGTGTTAGCTGCCGTGCTCGGTGCAGGGGGTGGAGGAGGGGGTATGGTGTCGGTGATCGTGGGTGGTGGGCCATGGATGAAGTTGTTAGCAGTGGTTGGGGTGGTCGTGGTCGTGGGGTCTGAGGCAGGTGTGACAGAGGTTCATGTAATGGGATTGTTGTTGCATTGAGTTCGAAGATGTCCGAACAGGCTGATTCGCGCGCGGAATGTGTGTCGACAGCGTGAGCACGTTGGCAGGGCTTGGGCATTGGCGGCGTTGATCCGCGGTGCTTGTGACTTGCGAGCCCCCAGTTTTGGCCTTAGCAGCGGCGATTCGGTTGGCCTCATAGATTTCTGCACCAGTCTTCACGGATCTTATCCATGCCGGTCTATCCAGGGTGAGGTTCACCCAGGTCACCGGGTTGAGTTGCAGTTCCTTCAGATATTTCTTCAAAGTGTCCCTGTAGCGTCGTTTTTGACCCCCCCTTTCGGCGAGCACCCGTAGTGACGTCTCCATAGAAACGTCGTTTGGGTAATCAATCGTCGTCTATTCTCACTAGGTGGCCGCTCCATCACAGTTTAACTCACCTCAGCATGGCGTGGATGCTGAGGATTCCGGTCTGCTCCAGGACTTTCGTGTCCAGGATCCTGTCTTGCCAGCTTAGATTCAGTATTCTGCGGAGGCAGCTGCCATGGAAGTGATTCAGATTCCTGGTTTGGCTCGAGTAGACGGTCCAGGTCTCCGCCCCCATAAAGGATTTTCGTTAAGACGATGGCCTTGTACATCCTCAGTTTGGTGTTTCAGGTGAATACCGTGGCGATTCCACATGGAGACCTGCAGCCAACTAAAGGCCTGACTGGCTTTGGAGATCCGGTGGGCAACTCCGTCAGTGATTCTCGTGTTACGTGACCGCGTGCTTCCAAGATAAGCAAAGGTTTTCACAATTTTGAGTTGAGCGCCGTTTACATTGATTCGGGGAGCATTGTATTCCGCGCTGGGTGGCGGTTGGGGCACGAAAACTGTTTTGGCTGTACTGATTGTTAATCCAAAATCAGCACAGCCTGCGGCAAAGACATCCATACTACTTTGCATGTCCTCCTCCATCACGGTGTTGAGGGCGCAGTCGTCCGCGAAGAGCAAGTCATGGACTGTAGCTGTAGACACACGCGTCGTGGCCTGCATACGCCGACTGTTGAGAAGGTGTCCGTCAGTTCTTTAGGCGATGCGGATCCCAGGACGCTCAGCACGGTAGGTGTCCATCAGCCTAGCAGAGGACATAAGACTGAAGAGGGCGTCACTGTCATCCCATCATGAAGCTGACACACCATGTGCGTGAACCACTCAGGACAGCCAAATTTCTGCATGAATTTCCGCAGTCCATTGCGATTCACCGAGACAAAGGCTTTCGTCAGATCCACGAATGTAGTAAAGAGGTGTGTTCGCATCTACTGGCACTTTTATTGTAGCTGGCGGGTGGCGAAGTTTATGTGGGTTCCTCCGTGGTGTCATCGGAAGCCACATTGGCTTTCCGGGAGCAGTCCCTGCTTTAGGTGACTGTTCAGACGATTGAGAAGGATACGGGCAAAGATCTTCTCAGCAATGTTGAGCAACGAGTTGCCTCTGTGGATATCACAGAGTTGCCGGTTCCCCTTTCGCTTGTTGAGATGGACGATGGTCGCGTATTTGAAATCCTGAGGAACTTGTCCTTGCGCCACATCTCCTGGAAGAGTGTTGTGAGTTCTGCCATCAGGCGGGGCCTGCGGTGCTTGTAGACTTCCGGTGGGATTGCGTCGGATCCCGGTGCTTTCCCGCTGGAACTCTGTTGCACGGCCCGGATGGTTTCTGGTAGGGAAGGCGGCAGGTCATTGTTCGTGTTAACTTGAGGGAGCCGGTCAACGGCAGCATCGGAGATGGCTGATAAGCAATTAAGGACACTTCTAAAGTGCTCGGCCCAGTGCTTCAGAATTTTTGATTTCTCTGTCAGCAGTCTTGTTCCGTCAGAGCTGAGCAGCGGTGCGGTGCCCTTCATACACGGGCCGTAGATGGCCTTGATGGCTTTGAAAAAGTTTTTAATTTCATTGCGGTCCGCATACCCTTGGATTTCCTCAGTCTTTTGGATCATCCAGGCGTCCTGCATCTCCTGCAGCCGCTGCTGTACAAGGCGGCGGCATCTAAAGAAAGCTGCTTTGGTGGCGTCAGTCCGACGATCCATGTAGGCTTTATGTATTTTATTCTTCATCTTTGTCGTCAAACATGTCCTGGTGTGGACGGCGTGCACTTCCCAAGGACTTCGAGGGCGGTGAACTGGATGACACCCTTGTGTCTTCACGGTGGCGTTATTATCTGTAGCATGCAGGTCCTCCAGTTTCTGGGTTATCTGGTTGCTGAAATCAAAACAGTGAGCAGGCAAATTTAACAAAAGAGTATTTCACTGGCCTGGCAGTTGCTGACCTTGGGGCCTTCTTTGGGGTTGAAGTCAGAGCCTCATCCTGGAGATGACGAGGTGGTGATCCGTCCAGCCATTGGCATCGCGGATCGCCTTGGTCACCAGCACGTCCTGTCGATATCGCCTCCGGACGAGAAAATAGTCCAGCAGCTACCAACACCGCAACCGAGGGTACATCTACGTGGCTTTCACCCACTTCAGAAGGCGGAAGAAGGTGCTGGTCAGTAGGAGACGGTGTTCCGCACAGGTTAGCAGAAGGAGGCCGTTATCGTTACTGTTACCGAGACTGTGGGGACCCAGTACTCCCTGCCAGGTAGCGTGGTCTGTCCCGACGCGAGTGTTGAAGTCACCAAGGACAATTAACTTGTTAGCCTTCGGCAGAGTCGCCAGGAGGTTATGCAGGTCCTCGTAGAATTTTTACTTAGTTGCATCAGAGCTCGTCAGTAGAGGAGCGTAGGCACTGATGATGGTGACGAACATGTCTCCCAGAAGAGGTAGGCGGAGGCTCATCGGGCGATCATTGATACCCTGCGGCAGACAGGGCAGACGTCCCGCGATGTCGTTCCGGGTGACAAAGGCGACACCAGCGTCGCGTCGCTCTGCCTTTGGCCGGCCGCTCCAGAAGAAGGTGTAGTAGGTACCTACCTCCTCCAGCTTACCCTGCTCAGAGATTCGGATTTCGTTGAGAGCGGCAAGGTTTACCTTGTAGCGCGCCAGTTCCGAGTGACTAGCGCTGTCCTCCATTCCAGTCGTTCGCTCCTCGGATTTTCTAAAGGGAAACGAACATTCGGGCTGCTTGTGTGAGCGGACGCACATCGGTGTTGCAGTGACAAGAAGCACTAGATGCTCTCGTCCAATTTTGTAGATACAATACACGGATGATGCACTTGTTATGAAAATTGAGGGCGGGATTAGGAAGTTTGCCCAACGCCTGAGGCAGATCCTTCTAGACATCATGTTCAAAATAGATGAAGGAAAAGACTGAAGGTCCGCATGAAAACGACGCTGAAGCCTAAATATGATCACAAAAGTTAGTGGGAAAATGGTTAAGAAAATATAATTGATGGCCGCTGTGACTGGTGCCATTACCAGTGCTACTAGAAAGGTTACGTTCAGATACAGTGGGAGTAAGAATGTGTTAGAAGTGAACGAAGATGGTGCGGATGGTCAGCTAACATTTTCTGTGGGGGTAGGTCAGACGGTTTCACTAGAACAACTGCCTTGATCCAATCCACATATTCCAAATCCGCCTTGCTACTACAAAGGTTCCCACAGATCACATCAAGTGAAAACTTGACTGCAATCACCGAGACCCTTTTCACATAGAGCATTCGGAATGGGACCTAGAACAACGTACACATACATTGTCTCAGGAGTTATACGAAGTTGTGGGGATCGTTATCGACACCACGAGAGATTGGAGTGATTGTCTTTTCAACAGTCAGAGTCAAACACCAATTTGACTGCATTGTTTTCCCTTTTCAAGCTCAAATGCCGTCAGCATACCCATAAATTGCCATAGCATTTAGTTCTGTTGAGATGGGGACAGAAGGCAGGGAAAATTTTCCAAATCAGAAGCCAAGGAAACAGCTTTTATTGTCACAGGGAACTTACAAGCAGCTCATACATCAGTATCAGAGATTATTGCATCGCCATGAGAGCCAGTAGTGGTGGCGCGAGATGTCCACGTGCGTTCGACCTATGCCCGCCTTTAGCCAATCAACGGAAGCCAAGATGTTGATTAAACTTGAACTGGAGCCACGTTGGGAGTCAAGTCGCGTGCGGCACATACATTCAGCAGATAAGGTATTTTTGGGTGACGAAAGGCGTAGTGGGTAAGCGGGTGCTTTCGAGACAACGAGGTTAGACAGTTATTCCAATTTTGATGGGTCATCCGCCACATGCTAGGGATTTTTGAGTAAAGAGGGGAACCGCTGGCTCGTGCATTTGGGTGGCAAGCTTTCATTTGAATGCGCAAACAGTCCAGGAGAGTGACCCGTTACGACATTCGAATCTTGTTCCATTGACCACATAGACACTCTCATGCGCAAACTTTGACTTTCCTGTTCATGCCAAGTCGCACAAACCTTTCCGCGACGAACACATGTAAGGTTCGGATCCTGGGGTGGGGCAGTCCATGAAAAGATTAAATCAAAACTCGGCAAATCAAAACGGGCACGAGAGATCGATGAGAAACCGTGACGCGTTGCAACTGATTGTACCGGCGTTATGGTTACATTAAGGTCCACAAGCTGGGGAGTACTAACTACCCCGTGACCAGGGTCACAGAGTGGTCATTACTCTACGGATATTTTGGTAATATCGATCTCATGTGAGAAATGGCGTGCAGAGACGGAAGGTCTTAACTGCCTGTCAGCCAACTCGCATTTTGTTACATTGCAGTGGCGAACGTCAGTTGTGCATCGTGATAGCCCAAGAAGACGAATTCCGTCCGGTTTTTATTCGTCTAAATGGGCTTAAAGTATGAACCACAGTGAATCATTGTTCGCCAAAACGGCGAAGTTACGACCTTAAGTGGGACATCGGGAGTGTGTCAAAGACAAGTAGGTGGCGAGGAGGTTTCGCCTAAAGGTGCTGTGTCGGGTCTGTGCGGACTATATTTTATGTAAGATAAACGAAAATACCGGGTTCAACCCGCCAGAGGTTACGGGGTAACTGCATCAACAGTCATTGTCGTGGCGCCTATCGTCAGCGAGCGAGGAGTTTCAAAAGCTGAATGCGTAATCAGTAACGGAGGCATTCCTTTTATCGGAGGCAGTCGCTCCTTTACTGCTAGGGTTGAGAGGAGCATTCAAACTCGAAAGCATGTAACAGGTAACATGAGGTCAGCACATTCTTCCCCTGGGTACAGATTTGAGTAGAGGCGAATGTTCGCATTCCAGGTGTGTCATTAAGTAAAGAAGAAGGTAGTTCGCTCGCAGGGTTCAAGGCTTTATTCGTCGGAGCTTTCGAACTCTTACTGGAGTCCATCGTCAGAGATAAAAGCGGCAACAAGCGGCGACAGCAACAGTTATAGTGAGTAGGGGCCAATCAGACACCAGGGACGCCAGTCTAGAGGTGACTGCGCAGAGCTCGGTATGCCGCCACCAGATCGATAAATCGATTGATCGAGTTCTCATAGGGGGCCCAGGCTTCAATCCATTCTTGGCTTGTCTTGCTTCTGGCGTGGGCTTTTATCTTTGTGGCTGCGAAATTAAACTCATGATCCGTTTCGTAGGTGTGGGCAGCCACTTGTGATAAGCCGTCACCCCATCTCACAGTCAGCTTATGCTCGTGTATGCGCGATCCAAGCATACACCTAGTCTGTCCTGTATAGTTATGGGAACAGTTTTGGCACGGGATACAATATACTACACTCGACTGCTCATTAAGATTTCATCTGTCTTTGATTTTAATGACCCTGCTGCGCATGGTAACTTTGGGTTAGCGTGAAATTTTGACACCTAGTCTCGCAGAAATGCGCTCGGTCGCTTCTGACACGTCCTTGATGTATGGCAGCACATGTCATACCATAGGGGCTTGTTCTAGTTGGCTCCTCCGGGAGAGAACACGTAGACATTGGCTTCTGGACGCCTTCGGATAACTTTTCCGCATAATCTGGTCGCGAAGCAAACGGGCCTCGTGCTTTTTCTGCTGGGTCGCTGCAATAAGTCGGATGCGTTTGAACAATGGATAGAGATGCCTTGTATGGCCGCCTAAAAAGGACCCAGGAATAGGAACCGCTCCACCCGCTTAAAATAGGCGGCCTTACGATAAATTTCAGGAAGGGTAAATATGCCCGTGTTTAAATGCTAACACTTATCCTTGCATAAAACTAAACTGTCACCTTAATCTTACCCCTAGCCCGACCCTAAACTGAAACCCCACAAGTAACACGATAAAAATCTTAGCCCTTAGTCTAATCCTGACCCTTATCCCAACCCTGATCTTAACCTCATAGTTAAACCCGACCCTCAAGTTAACTCTATCCCTCACCTCAATGCCAAACATAATTTCCTTGGAATGTAATACAAATCCACATGAATTATGGATGATTCCTTTTTCAGTGTGCTGTTTAGGCGGCTATACAAGGCATCCCTACCGAACAGTGTTCACACACAGCTTCGTTTGTGAACCATCGGATGGTTGCTGTGAAAATCGAGAAGCTGTGTAGTGTTCGTGGCCTTTCCGAGTCGATTGTTTCTATTGCGTCGTTGGGACTTCGCCAGACGAGCACAGCAAGGAAGGGCAGCTGATGCAGCAGACAGGAAGTATACTTGGATTACGCATACACGAGCATAAGCTGGTTGTGAGACGGGTTGACGGCTCATCACAAGTGGTCGCCTGTATCTAGGAAACGGGACACGAGTTTAACTTCATAGCCAAGAAGATAATCACCTACGCAGAAGCAAGACAAGCCGAGAATTGATTGAAGCCTGGGCCTCCGCTGAGGACTCAGTCAATTGATTTATTGATCTGGCGCTGGCATACAGAGCCCTGTACAGTCACCTCCGGACTGGCGACGCTGGTGTCTGATTGGCCCTTGCCACTTATATCTCTGATGCTGGACTTCAATAATAGTTTGAAAGCTCAGACGAATAAAGCCATAATTCCGTCGAGTGAACAACCATCTTCTTCTTCTTCTTCTTCTTCTTCTTCTTCTTCTTCTTCTTCTTCTTCTTCTTCTTCTTCTTCTTCTTCTTCTTCTTCTTTTTATTTTTATTCTTCTTTTTTCTTTTTCTTCTTTCTTCTTTTTCGTTTTCGTTTTTTTCTTCTTCTTCTTTTTCTTCTTCTTCTTCTTCTTCTTCTTCTTCTTTACTTCTAAAGATTTGAGTATCTACACGAATGTCAATACGCGTGTAGGTAAGAAAGATAGGCATAAACCATAGCAGTCATCTTCTAAGTCAACCGAATAACGGAGAACACACAAAGGCACGCGAGAATGGAAATCGTGAATTACCACAGTACACTGCAAACCCCTGTGATCGTGCAAACAATTTCTACGTTCGTTAAGGGTATTAATTGGCGTTATTGGGTGCCGTGGAAAACCCCGCCATGTGAGTACGCCCAATTGCCTTACAATCCTTGAAGAAACCGCTCTCATCCATCCTCACTTTAGCATCACATTCCAGTCCAAGTTCATCAGGCACTCTTGACGTCATGGATTTGGGATAAATGTCAAGACATAGACGGTAGCCACCAGCAGTTCAGTCACGGTACTAAGTTAGCACCACTGTTATCTCTGATCTCAAACCAATGTCAGCATTTTCAGGCGAAAATGAACCAGCCCGTGACTGAGACCCCTCAGCCAATATCCGCGGCGTCTGCGTTTGCTTCTTATCTTATAACTACATATTCAGTCACCACATGCAAGACATAGATTACAAAAATATTACCTATTACACCTGTCCATATTTTTCCAACATTTTCCTGCTTTGCATAGCCATTTCCCGTCGTATACGCACGCATGAACATCACTCATACTCTGGTCCTACAATTAAGTTCACTGTAATCTATGCTGATGAGGGCGGCATGCATTAGATGAAGGCTCCTTCCGCACCGACCAACGCCACAATCTCCTCTCTAATGCACCGAAATGCTCGGAAGGGCCACTGGTGCAAGGATTAGGAAAGAGGCAGTGATACTAGTAATGGGGCGCTCTTATTAAAATTCAGCACGCACCCTGCTATAACAAATTTAGCGCGCTTGAAACTATCATGACTTTGAAGGCCATTAAGTGAAGAGATAATTCGGTTCCTCTCATGACGGAGAGCCAGGCCGACATAGCTTCGGTGGCCTATACGACACCATCTGAGATTTAAGATGCCTTTGTCGAAGAGTGGTACATATGTGGCACGCGCAGACATTTTTTGTAGCTGTTTGGCCAGTGCGCAGAAGCCCATTTCTGGTCACGTGTACCTTTTCTTCCGAGCATTATTGGCGTGGGAAAGGCTAGACAGGATAGGTTCAGTGAAAGTCTGCACCACTGCAAACAAATTTATGTGCAAGTCATCACTGCACTGTTGCGGCCCGCCCTTCGTCCCAGAGGAGAGAGAGAGAAATGCATAAATTTTAAAGCATACTTTAAAATTTTTCAGTATAAATGTCCTCCGTTCATCGTGGTCAGGTTACAGCTTTATAAATGATATGAGAATAACTGAGTTTACATAAAGTTGTGGGACTATTATGGAGATAATCCGAGTATCAGTTCCTGACTTTCAGTCTCCTTACACGTTATATCTTGTGCCAGAAATAGCAATAAGGAGCACTGTTATGCCGAAGAACGGTAAGAGATATACCAGCATGACAAATTATCCAATTAGTCAACAGCTTTCGGTGTCGTGGTTTTTAACGGGTCATGAAAGGTTATCTTATTACCAGGATTTATCAACTTTCGCAATGTGAGGTGATATTTATTATGGGGAATTTGCCGACTTGCACCACAGTATCCGCGCCAATCTCTCTCTCTCTCTCTCTCTCTCTCTCTCTCTCTCTCTCTCTCTCTCTCTCTCTCTCTCTCTCTCTCTCTCTCTCTCTCTCTCGTCTCAATTTTCCTGCACCAGGGGCCTGTTTGCGAGTGTCGACAAGCAGATGAGGAGATAACGGCAATGACTACCGTGGCATGAGTCATCATTTAATGCGTGTCGGCATGGGATCTTCTTTTTCTCGTTCTGCCATACTTTTCGACTAGGTGAAATTTTATTTCTAGCCCCAGAGCATTGCAATAACTAATAACCTGGCCAAAATTTTGCTAAAATCCAAAATTAGCGAGAATAAAGGATGAGAGAAGACATAGCAAATCTGGATGTCAAATAAACGACAAGGTAAAAATATGGAAGCAAAATAAATCTTGATGAGAAATTAGCCAAAAAATTGAACTTAGTATTTATAACATTTGCTTCTATTTTAGGCAAAGAAAATTTTGTGCCAAATCTTGGAACGCAATAATATTGACAATAATATTTTGCGAAAATCAGGGTCTCTACGTTTTGGATTACTGTCTCTGTGATGAAGCCCGAGAGTGGCGATCCCATTGGCGTCCACTTGACCTGATCGTACGTTGTTCATTCGAAAGCGAAGTACGTCTTCAGGCCGAATTTTAAGAGTTGGATGAAATGTTGCCATTTTCCCGTCTCGTCAATCTCATCGTACTTACTCTTGAACATTTCGTTGATCGTTTCGACTGCCAGGCCTTGTGGGATCGAGGTGAAGAGAGAGGTGACATTGAATGGCACCATCACCTTGTCTGCAGTAAGTTGCACTACCTCGAGCTGCTCCTGGAATTGAGTTGCTGAACAAACCGTCGTGGTTGCGTCCGAGGTGAGTGACCGCAAATTTCGGAAAAGTCATTTCACCAGATTAAATTTTGGTGCACCACGCAATGACACGATTGGTCGGAGGGGGATACCGGGCTTGTGTACTTTCGGTAGTCCATAAAAACTTGCTGCGGCGGCGTCTGTTGGTTTAATTGTCAGTCGTACCGACTTAGTAATTGCCTTGTTCTTTTGCATGTCGGCGAGTGTCTTTTCGAGTTTCGTCCCAAGATTCTTCATCGGTTCATCGTAACACGAGAGGTACGCCTGTCGGTCCTCCAGTAAGGCGTTGGCCTTCTGGATGTAGTCCGTCTTATTCAGCTTTACTGTGGAACGTCCTTTGTCGGCTGGCAGAATCACGATGCTGGTGTCAGCCCTCAGTGTCTTGAGAGCGCTCTGTTCCACTCTGGAAATGATTGCGCGTGGTCTGTGCACCATAACCAATAAGGTTATCTGCTGCCGAATAAGGTGCTTCATTTTGTCGGATTCCCCGGTTTGCTTGATAATCGACTCGGCAGTGGGCACGAGATTGACCGGATCAGCGTCTATGATGTTGAAACAAGCTTCATGCCTCGGCACTTTCACGTGTGCAGGAGACAGCTGTTTAGAGGGCATATTGTGCACCAGGAATTCGTTCTCCTCTTGGGATGAGTGGGTTATAATTCGAAGCTTATCCGCCAGCTCCGCATCTCTGGTTGTTCGCAGGACTCTGACCAGTTTATCAATCACCTGCTGCAGCAGCCTGACCTCATCCTCGCCGATTAGTTCGGTGCACTGTGTAACCACTTAGCTCAAAACCCCGTTGTATTTGCGCAGCCGAAGCTGACAGTCTTGGAGGAGCGCCCGAATCATTCGTCTGCTATGTTGTGTCACCCACCGTTTCACCAATCTTGTGTTCGCCGGTGGCTTGTAAGACAAGCTTTTCGGAAACACGTGCTTGTCAAGGCATTTGTGGAGGAATTGAATTTGCGCGTACGTTGAAGACAGACGAGGGGCAAATATTTCCCAATGTCGTGCTAAGTCAAGCGCTTCGCGCCCAAAAATATTGCCAATAGAAGCGAAAATGCGCATTCCCGCACATAAAGAAGAAGAAGAGGCGATCATGGGAGCCATGTTTGTATTGTCCTGTGTATATGTATATATACAAGTAGTCGATCGTTAGGTTTTTACTGCCTCTTATATTTTTTTTCTAAACGGGCAAAAATGAACTAGACAGACCCTCTGGTGTAGCAGTTACGCTTGGTCTAGGTTGATAGATCGACCTCTCATTACGCACTAAAATGTTGACCCCAAAAGGTGATGCCTGGTGCCTTTTCACGTACTCGCACTCCGTTGTCACAACCAATCAATCATTGCGCGTAACCGCATAAGCTCAAATACGCTGCCATTGCCGTTACAGCATCGGATGATTCCATCAGAACAGTGTCCAATTCGCCGCCGGACTTCGTCAGAACGCAACTCAACTGCACTTTCTTTTCATCGAGTCTAGTGTTTGCTCAACGCAAACCACCAGGTGTTAAAAATTCCACTGGATTGCCCAGTTTTTTGGTGAAGGTCCCGTCCCAGGGGCAACCGCAGCTCCAGAATGCTTCTGTCAATGGATCCTGCACTAGACTGTAGACGGCACTGCCCAGATAACATACTGTTGCAGGTGTTTGGTGACACCGGTAGTTGGAGAAGATTGTTTCGACGACCGCAAGCCAAATAAGCTGCTGAGTATGGTGGAAGCGCTCTGTGGTAAAATACCGGATGACGATTGGCTCTCCAACGATGTAAGTTGCTTTAATTTTTACGACTGTTTACCAGGCATGCCGATCCTGTGCAAGCATTTCACCTGGTCTCGTTAGTTTGAAAAAAAGCTTCCTTGGGGTCTCGATGTGTGTTTTGGCGTCATTTTTTTCATCTCCTCCCTGTGCGCGCACATCACTACATCCCAATAGAAAGGTTACTTTAACCGACGGAAGTAGGGCATTTTTTGTGATGTGACTGCTTCGTCAACAGAGCCTGAGCATACCAGTCAACCCTAAGATCTGAGCATTGAAGAGTCCTTTCTATCATTTCAGAGTACGTCGTTAGACGATACACTAGATGTAATTGGGTTGGTCTTCTTGTCTGACTTAGACACACTGGCTAAATCCCCGATCCGTGAATGAGGAGAAGCATAATCAGTTTTGTTTTGAGGGATACCATGGCTATTCCGAACGTGGGGTGGGGATCAGTGCGTGCATGCCACATGTAGACGGGGCTTTTAAGAGAGCTCGTGAATTTTATCCATCCGCGGTCATTACAACTTTTCATGCTTTTATAATACTATGGACGAGGAACCATGAGATTATCAGGATATACTAGGATTACTCACCCCCTCCTCGAATTCTATTGGGTGGCGTTTATTGCGTTGCGGCAAAGGGCATCGCTGAAAACGCATCCTTGAAGTTGGGTTCTTGGCGGGTTATCAGATGGCCAACATATTCAATTCCAAGCATTTTGTTGCTTCCTATGGCACCAGTTTGATGAGTGAGTCACAATCTGATTGTGAACAGAGCACCACCCATTCGTTACAGTCGGCTTTCAAACAGCCACCTTGAGGAATGATCAGCTACTGAAATGACAAAATAGGACCCAAATGCATAGATTTCACAGAGTCAAAACAACGTAAAGCTTTTAAACAGGCCAAGTGATCGGCTCCAAATAGGTTACTGTGTAAGAAAAAGGAAAGTACGGTTTGAGGCGAGGGGATGACACGGCGACGGACTTTGCACGAATCGTCAACGTCATAGCGGGGGAGGCTGATCAGCAACGAGCAAACCAGGTTGCGTCCAGTATCCAGAGCACCAAACAACATAAAGCCAGATTTCCATGGTCGGATCTACTTTTCGTCGCTTTGGGCGACGCACTGGCTTAGTGCACATAGACTGACATAGGTGCAGGGGCAAATCGACGTCCATGCACACGAAACGCGATGGTCCCTACGCGCAAATGAACTAGACCTAAAAGGGGGCCTTGAATCTCTCCTTTAAGAGAGCTGTATTGAGGCGCGGAACGAGTCATCGTGCGAGGGGCCATGTTACCTCGTCAGTCGGTCCGTAACTATGTAAGCAACAATTATTGTCCCGTTAAATCGTTTGGCAGGGAACTGCCTTATTCGAGAAGAAGTCTACGTACTTCGTCCGAAGGATCTTTCGCGGGTAGAGGTAGTTGAAAATCTCCGTTTTCAGTTCATCTTATAGGCACATAGCCTGACATTTGAAATCGCAACGAACTAAATAAACGGATGCCCAAAGCACGCGGGCAATTAGAGCCGTCAAAAATTTTGCAGAGAACGTCGACCAGGGAGATGATTTTATGTCTAATCGGCTCGTTTGGAAACCATTGCGTAAATATATTTAAACCAAACTCTTCAAATTGGCCAAATATGCAGTTCGCTGTGGCCTTGTACCTTGGAAAGTTTACATAAAAGCAAGCGAATTCGATGAACTCATTAATCACAGAGGCTGAATTCTGCAAACGTACACAACTCCACCTCAGTTGTACAATAGCGCCAGCGAACTCAAGGTCAGTCAGTTTGTGTCTTGATGCAAATTCCACCTCAAGCTGACCACACACAATACATTCGAGATCACTGCCAATTATGCAGTTCTATAAGCTAAACCACGGGAGGTACATGTGACGAATATCAGACCGAATACTGAACGGTTATGCAAACGTATTGCGTGCACGAGTTTGGTTGTTAACAGACTGGCTCCTGACGATAACCTCGGCTGATAGGCTGTTCAACTTAATGGTCGCCACGAGTGTTCACAATAAAAGTGACGAGGTAATGCAGGAAATTAATAACTAGACTATTATTCCACATCATATTGGATGCAAAAATATGATCAGTAGTGCATACATTCTCATATTAACGATTATCTTATGTTTAGTGGTCCCCAGGAACTAATAAATGTATGGCAGGTTTCCAAGGTCTCGTGTCTGTAAATATTGTGAGTTGTATTTATTTGTAAAAGCAAATTAGCAATGCCAACAAAGACAAGGGAGACTAGAATGACCACTTCTGACTCATTATTCGTCATCATCCAGCCATACTGAACCCCAGGCGATACACGACGCGAGACTCGAACCCTCGACCTGTTGATCAGAAGTTCAACGCTCTAACCATTGAGCCACGGGCCCATTGTCTTGTCTGGAATGTTCGATTCCTTTTAGACAATCTGAGAATCAACCGATGGGAACGGAGGATGGCTTGGTCGCTCGGGAACTGGCGTGATACAAGGTGGACATTGCTGCTCTCAGCGAGACCCGATTCTCTGAACAGGGTCGGCTGGAGGAGGTTGGTACCGGCTACACCTTCACCTGGAGCGGCCGCCCAAAGGCAGAGCGACGCGACGCTGGTGTCGCCTTTGCCACCCGGAACGACATTGTGGGACGACTGCCCTTTCTGCCGCAGGGCATTAAAGCTCGCCTGAGCAGCCTCCGCCTGCACCTCGGAGGAGACAAGTTCGCCACCATCATCAGCGCCTTCGACCTCCCCTACGCCCCCAATGACGAGCTCGCTGAGGCAAAGAAAAAAGTCTACGAGGATCTACACGCCCTCCAGTCGACTGTGCCGAAGACGGATAAGTTAATTGTCCCTGGGGACTTTAACGACCGCGTCGAGACAGATCATGCCACGTGGAGAGGAGTGCTCGGTCCCCATGGTCTCGTCGGCTTCAATGACAATGGTCTTATCCTCCTACAAACCTGCGCAGAGCACAGCCTGATCCTAACCAATACCCTTTTCTGCCTTCCGCTGCGGCAGAATGCGACCTGGGTGCACCCTCGGTCGAGACACTGGCACATGCTGGATTATGTCCCCGTTCGAGGGCGAGATCAACAGGACGTGCTGGTCACAAAGGCCATCCCGGTGCCGACGGATGGCCTGATCACCGCCTCGTCATCTCCAAGATTAGGCTTCATCTGCAGCCACGCAGGAAACCCGAAGGTAAGTGACCACAAGGTAAGTTGAATATCGTTTTTTGACTGCGCCTGCTCACCATCTCCATTTAAGCAACGCGCTGCCAACCGGGTAGCCAACATCCCAGTCGCTGAGGAGAACGCCTCCGTGGAGAACCACTGGTTCCAACTGAGGGACACGGTCCAATCCACCGCTCTGCATATCCTCGGCCGTGCAAGTCATCAACACCAGGTTCGATGAAAACGACGCAGCCATCAAGACTCTGCTCACCGAGAAGAACCGGTTGCGCAAAGCCTACGTCAACCGCCCTACCGCTGCAAACAAAACAGTCTTCTACCGAAGTCACCGCCTTGTACAGCAACGGCTGCGGGAGATGCAGGACGGCTGGGTGGCCCGAAAGGTCGAGGATATCCAAGGTTACACGCACAGCAAATAATGGAAGAACTTCTTCGCCGCCACCAAGGCTGTCTATGGACCTTCCGTCAAAGGAGCCGCCCCTCTTCTCAGTGCTGATGGAACTACCTTGCTCACTGAGAAGTCGCAAATCCTGAAGCGCTGGGCGGAACACTTCCGAAGCGTTCTTAACCAGCCCGCCACCATCGCCGACGCCACCATCGACCGACTGCCTGAAGTGGAAACCGATGTCGACCTAGATCTCCTGACCTCTCTCCGAGAAACCATCAGGGCCGTGCAAAAACTCTCCAGTGGGAAAGCACCTAGATCAGAACCGATCCCTGCTGAGATTTACAAGCATGTTGGCCCCCGACTGATGAACCAGCTCACAGCACTCTTCCAGGCGATATGGTGCCAAGGACAGGTACCTAACGACTGTGCACTCAATGCAACGACAAATGGGACCATGCAAAGGAGCATAGACCTCTTCGCTACCACTTTTGCCATCAACACAACAAACGGTAGTCATGCATCAGCCGCGGCCCAAAGCTACCCAAAGAAGCAGAAATTCAGCTGTCTCGAGCGATTCCCTCACATGGTGCGTCAACTCCATGATGGCACGCGTCACGATCAATGGAGCCATCTCAGATGCCTTCGCAGTGATCAACGGAGAGAATCAGGGCTGCGTTCTCGCGCCTAAACTCTTAAGTCTCATGTTCTTCCCCATGCTAATGGACGCCTACCATGACGAACGCCCTGGGAGCCGCATCGCCTATCGGATGGATGGTCGACTCCTCAATCAACGGTGGATGCATTTCCACTCGCGTGTATCCACAGCCCCCATCCACGAACTTCTCTTCACTGACGACTGCGCACTTAATGCAATGACTGAAGAGGAAATGCAAAGGAGCATGGACCTCTTTGCTGTCGCTTGTGCCAACTTCAGACTGCGTATCAACACGGAGAAAACGGTGGTCATGCATCAGCCGCCGCCTAATACCACCCACAACGCAGCTTGCATCAATGTTAAGAGCGCTCAACGAAAATCCGTGGATACCTTCATCTACCTGGGCAGCAACCTCTCCCGCAGCAGCGAAATCAACGACCAGGTCGCTTACCAGATAGCCAAAGTCAGCCAAGCCTTTGGACGCATGCCAAACTTTGTCTGGAATCTACACGGTTTTCATTTCAGTACCAAACTCAAGATGTACAAAGATTTCATCTTAACGACGCTACTGTATGGAGTGGGGACCTGCACGGTCTACCAAAAGCAGGCACAGACGCTCAACCACTTCCACCACAGCTGCCGCAGCATAAAAATAAAGATGAGATGGCAAGACAAGATTGCGGACACAGAAGTGCTGGAACGAACTGGCCTCCTCAGCATCTGCGTCCAGCTGAGACAACTGCAAATGCGCTGGAGCGGCCACCTGGTGCGGATGGACGACGAGCGCCTACCCAAATGACTCTTTTATGGAGATGTCGCCACGGGTTCTCGTCGACAGGGGGGTCAAGTATAACGCTACACTCTGAAGACTTCCCTGAAGCAACTACAGATTAACCCGGCAAACTGCGAGGACCACGTCCGGAACCGACCTGAAGGAAGACAGTGAAGACAGGGGCAGCAAACTACGAAGCCAACCGGATCACCACCGCCAAAATCAAAAGGTTGGTACGCAAGTCACCAGTACCCCGGACCAACGCCGCCAATGCCCAGGCCCTCCCAACATGCCTGCGCTGTCAGCGTACCTTCCACCCGCGAATTGGCCTGATCGGACACCTTCGAACGCAATCCAGGGACAATCCGACAACTGCAACTTCTGCGTCAACTTCTGCCAACCCTCCTTCGGACCCGAGACGGTCACCCCTGGTTCGAATTCCCCCACTCCCATCATCGTAGTGACCGCATCCCCATACACATCATCTTTTACCTCCACAATCACAACTAACACCACCCCCGTCACCCCCGTCACCACCAAAACCACCACCACCAAAACCATCACCACCAACACCACCACGACAATCAGCGACGGAGGCTTGGTCCTAAACTGTCCTCATTGTGACCGTACATTCACCTCACGTATCAACCAGGTCGGTCAATTGCGAATCCATTGCACAGAGACTAGTGAACCAGTGCCTGGAGCACCGGCCCACAGCAGAGAACACCGCATCCACTGCCCTAGCGCATTCACTCACCGAACGGGCTTATTCGCTCGCATGTGCATCCATGACAATGGAATTCACTACAATGTCGACAACACCGATACCCCATGCACATTCCCTGTTTCTGCCATTCTTACCGCCACTGCCAACCTCACTACCACAAACGACAACCTGTAGCCCCTCCAAATATCTCCCGCCTAAACTGCGCCCGCAACTTCACCTCACGCATCGGCCTGGTCGGTCCCCTGCGAATCCATCGCACGGAGACTGGTAAACCAGTGTCCGGGGCTGCGATATACAGTCGCTAAGCCCGCCTCCACTGTCTTCACTGCTCCCGAAAATTTACACATCGCATGGGCCTATTAGGACACATGCGCCTTCATGACAACCTGCGGTAAATCACCGGAGGCTTAGACACATCAGTGCACACTACCTATACCAATACATAGACAACACCCTCACCATCATAATCATGTACCTGAGCATATCATGGTGTTCTAGAAGGCTGCCAATCTGACGCTTACACCAGACCACGCCATCGGCCCAGTGTATGTTGTGCGTTGAGTGACTGAACAGTGGACTGGGAGTCAGAGGGCAATGGCTCCTCCATATCCCCTGAATATGTAAATCCTGGTGTGTGCATTATGGGGGCCAGGTCGTGCTATTGCGTGCGAAGACGGGTACGCCTGCCCGTCAACCAATACACTAACTCTAATATCAGACAACTGACCGGCTCGGACGGTGGTCTGATTGTGGGCGTGGGGGAGTGATTGAGGTCGACAGCTGAGCGCAAATTTCCTCACTATAAACAATCTGACGCGCTTGAACCTATCACGGTGCGCTAAAATTCGTGGGGTGGAAGGTTGCCAACTGACGGGATAACTCGGACCGCGTGGTCAGTCCAGTGCGTGCGTTTGTGCGCAATGGATGACGGACGGACTGAGAGTCAGGCTGCAATGGCTTCTTCTCAATGTGGACATTATGGCCCTCCCACTCAGTTGGGCTCCAAGCTGCCCTCTCTTGTGTCTTTGTGTTCGTGTTTGGTGTTGGATTAAACTACGTTGGCCTGTGCCCTGTCCCATCTCCAGTCTTCTTGCATCTGTCTTGACACCGGGTCCAGGTGGAGGAGTAGAACAGAGAGTGAGGTAGATGCAACGCAAGCTTACCCTCCCTAAATTCAAGCGCGATTCAACGTCCCCTCACCACCCTGTTGTGTAGCATACGGTGAACATATTCAAACTGACATGTCACGCTGGCTCCAAAAGAGGCCCACAGTGTATTATTAGATCTGCATGGGGATCAATTAGGTGCCTGACGAATGGTTACCTGGTGGCCTTACGTCGAATCTACCACCGAGCCCCCCATTTGGGCAAGCAGCTGGCCTACGGAAGGGCGGGATCGGTTCAGCACCTGCTTAGAAAGTTGCCAACTAACGCTATAGGAAGGTTCCCCTCTGAACCGACGCAGTGATCTCTTCTGCACGCAGCTTTTTTCAGCAACTCTTACCTACGTGACAGCACAAAAATGGCATTTAATACAAATACAATCTAGGGACAGGCACGTGAGCAACGTGTGCCTACGGAGGCCTTATGCCAAGCCAGTCAGTGCATCTGAGCCGATTTTTGATTGTCCTGATCTTTGGAACACGGTGAGCGAAGGGAGCGAGATAGCAACACATGTCACTTTCACGACAGTTTGCATTGCGCACGGTACCACTATTCCGACCTTAAAGTAGTAGCCTTTGTTACACGCGAGGGACGAATCATTTCATGCAGTGTACAAAAAGTTTCAGAACAATGCCGCTCTACTGCATTAATGTGTGTACATTACAGCTCTCCAAAGCCAGTGTCCAAGACGTTCGCACGTATGAAAACAAGCGTCGTCAGCTGTTGCGTCCCGATTGGCCGAGATTACGCGCTAACATGGGCATGCGGACGCGATCGCGGACGTAATCTTTCTGTTACGGCCTGAGGCGTACTCATTGGTTGATCTGAATGGCGAACGACTGTACGCAACATTTGGAACAAGTCAATTGTTAAACATATGTTTTCGGTAATTCGGCATCAGGCTGTTTCAATTACACGCAAATGAATTTGTGAGCTGGAATAAAGCAACTCGCTGAGTCGGGAAGCGAAGGACCACTCCGTTCTCGCGGGATTCTGCATTTGTCCCAAGCGTTTTTAGCATATCCCACCAGATCCGAGCCTTCGAAGTGCATCACGATTTAAATTGACAATAAATGCACAATAAGACGGAATAGCATCAGGCATAATGCTTATATCCCTATCGAACAGAGGTATTTGATACAACGCACGTTGTGATTGCGAACTGTGCAACTAATTGCCCTATTATTTCTGAGCCATGCCGCATACGTCGGAGATCACTCAACCGCTGAGGATGCACATGTTTAGCTTGAAAGTCGGAGTCTCACAGATCGCTTCGGCACATTGGTAAAACCTTCCTGAAACGATTTACACCAACTGCGCTTGCTTCACTCCATTAGTAGTAGCATCACAAAATCTTGGGCTCATGCTCTACTTTTAGAATCGACGCTCACTTAAAATAATTATAGTTTATATCGACATGACCGTGTTGAAAAATGTGGCGGTGGTTGCATTCTTTACATTAGATCGTCTCTTGTACATTCCCCCTACGATCTTAGCATTTATTGGTTCTCAGGAAATACTTGGTTCGTTTCCGTCATCCTCCCGCACAAGAAAAAAAGCCATAATTGGCTGTCCATAATCCTCCTTGTTATTCCGGCAATGGAAGCCAGCTCAGTGGACTCTTTGAAAAAGTTGCAGAAGCTCCATTTGATGTCAAAATAATCGTAGGAGATTTTAATTTGCCAGAGATTGACCGGCATGCAAATACACCTGCGCCAAAATTTGAAAACTTGTTGAACACGATTTACTTTCCAAACGTATCTCAATTAGTCAGATAAGTGAGTAGACAAGATAGTATTTTAGATTTAATTTTTACTAATGGCATCCATCCTTTGCTTATGTATTTCCATCAAGCCCTTTTTAAAATTGATCACTCATTAATTCATTGTTGTTTGCCAGACGCCGCCTTTGTAAAACCGGAAATAAAACGTACCTATTTCGACTTTGCTCATGCAAACAAAGAATAAGTACATAATTTTACAAGAACTCTGGATTGGCCAAACGTTTTTCAAATAATTATTCAAGTTTATTCCACGATACATTGCAAGGCCTAACAGAATGCCTCCTCGATTTCTTTCCACAAAGACCTTTATATCAAATGCTGCTTCTTCCACGGTCCCACACTTTCTTCAAAATCCGCTTAAAGAATAACGAAATCGGCTTAAATATCCGTCCATAAGTTCGCTATCGGTCCACTTAGGATCGCAAAAATAGTTGAATTAGCTTCAACAATGAGGATCGCGCAAGCTAGGCATAGGGTGCCTCTAGCATTTAGCCATGAAAATACTGCCAGATCTGTTGCTCAAGTGTTCCGCCTCCGTTCTTCTGCTAAATCTAACAAAGTCATTCCGCCTTTACTCAATTGCAATAATAATTTCATTAAAGAGGATTTGGAAAAAGCAGAATTGTTAAATTCCTTCTTTGCCAAACATTTTACCCTTGAAACCAATCCCATCACTTCGATCCAGATGATATCTCATTAGTTGCTCACTTACATTGATTTCGTTCTAAAAATATTCAGAAACGGATAAGCCAACTTAATCAATCACACTCAGTTGGAACCGACAACATCCCAAATTCCCTTATTGAACAGCGAAGTGATTTTACCCCTTTGCTGAGGAAAGTGTTCTCAGTTTTTCTCGCGAATGGTTTCTTTCCTGATTATTGGAAAACCTCTATTATTATTCCTGTATTTAAATCTGGCTTGCGCTCGGACGTTAACAATTATCGGGGTGTTCATAAAACACTTTCTCTTGCTAAGCTCCTTGAAAAACTAATTGCCGTACAAATTACAGATTTTTGCATAACCTATCAACTTCTTAGCTCTTCACAACATGGTTCCCTACCCGATCGCTCCTGTGGAACATGTCACCTGTCTCTTATAAATCTATTGACATCCCTTCGTAAGGATAATTGATCTGTGGTCGTTATCTATTTTGGCCTTTGAGAAAGTACCTCATAGGAGACTCATATTTAAGTTAGAAGCTTTAAGACTTCATAGTCCCCTTAATGATTTCATTACGTCATACCTAACTAATCGAAAAAAGGTTTTCATGGGGTCCGCATTTTCAGCTGAGATCCCTATCGTAAGCGGTGTCCTTCAAGGCACCGTGCTGGATCATCTTTTGTGCATGCCTTACACAAATGATATTTCACCCGCAGTTAAGCATTCCGTCTTTTATTCATGCGGACGATCTTAAATGCGTATATTCCTTCTCTAAATCTACGGCCCAACGACGCTTAGAAGAAATCCATGCAGACTTGCATGCTCTTTCCGCGTGGAGCTCAAAGTGGCAATTGGAATGCTCACCTTCTAAGTGTCCTTACATTTGCTTTGGGCTTGACAGAATACCACAACCAGCTATTTTTAAATGTTTCCCTATGACTGAATGTTCCTACATCAAGGACTTGGGTTCAAGCTACACCAATAATTTAGATCTCTCACCTCATGTCGATAGAATTACGGCCACAGCTGCCCAGATTTGTGGCTTTATTTCTTATAATTTCTATCTTTCTGAAATTAAAGTACAACTTTATCGGATGTTTGTCCTTCCCATTCTTGAACATTGCTGCCCATTCTCTGGTTTAATGAGCAAGTCTAGCCGTTCTAAAATTGAAAAGGTTCAACGACATGTTAATCGCAAACTCTTACCTCCGACACTGCAACTACCTCCTACTCGTATAGGTACCAGCTAACTAACCTAAAAATTATATGGGTTCGGAGACTGGAAGCTGGCTTCTGTCCCCTTACCGCCTTAATAATAGTTCAAATATTCCCCGAATTTCAGCCCTTACCTCCGTTTGCCGTCCGTAAAATCTATGTAATTCCTCACTGATTATACCTCCTCCTATACCCTCAACTTCTACACAATAATAATTGTGTTTAATGTCGGTTTACAGGCAATATCAAACGAAATATAAAGTGGGGATCAGGCTTGCTCTCTGTTCTTGGCTTCCAAGTAGTGATTTCTTTGGAATAACCTGCCAATCGATGTAAGGTTAGAAAATAATCTGCTTTCAAGCGAAGACTGCACATTTATCTTAACAGTGATTTATTAAGCTTTTAGTTTCCTCATCCTTTCCGGGCAGCTTTCTACATGACCCCGAAAAAGGGCCATCAAGAATTTATAAGACCGTATCCAAATTATATCTTCCATGCATCATTTTCCCCACGAACTATGATGACTTCATAACCCATGCCTCCGTAAAATGATCTCCAAACAATTATGTCATATTGCACGCTCATTTTAAAGCACCTCCGTTTCGAATGCCGATAAACATCATCAGAAATACAATCTGAATACTGAGCTGTGCAGGCCTCAGATTCATTATCGATTCTCCGACCAACTAGCACTCCTTAGCGCATTATTCTCATCTCTTCTTACTCACTTATCGGATCTACATTTATCCTTTCGTACTACGCTCAGAAGCAACCTACTATGCTGCTTCATATGCCCTCACGGAGCAATGTCGCGGTGTCGACTCTACATGGACTGCTGAAGATCGTTTCGGGTTCCTCTGTCGGTTGTCTGAGAAATCAGCAATGAGATTATGATGGTCGGTTATCTGGCAATGCTACTATGACCTTCACGTTCTCTACGGTCCTTTCCTCGTTCGACCCTAAGCGTACTGATGATGCCCGTGGAGGTTTTCCCTGTATGGCATCTTTGACGGTTATGCTCATAGCTAGCCGCTACGCATTGCAATCAACTCTGCGGTGGTGAAAAGTAGCCCTCGCCGTTACATAATTTCTCCCACGATTAGGAGCGTTTTGAACCCTCATACGCTCTCATCAGCATGTCGGTTCTACCTAATGCATATGTTTTTTTTTCACACAGGAGCGAGTTTTTTCTCCTTAAACCCTATTCAAGATATGCCTCTTCCGTTAAAATGTCCAAGGAGTTCTTTTCATTGTCTGGTCTTTTATCTAATTTTTTTGACCACACTGATTTGTGCCAATTGTCATCGCAAATAGCTGACCTACTATTAATAACTTACATGGACAGGATTTCACTCTCGTTTTATTTTTTCCTAATAACAAAGCCCTTCTGTGTAAAACATCGATATAATTTCCCCAGTAGCAAGTTGATATCAGAACTCCAAGAAAGCTGACGGTCAAATACTTACATAACTTAAGCTGGCTGCCGGTTTTCCAAAGGCTACCAACAGCTAATACTGCCAATACTGGAGTGGACATGCCAGATACAAAAGGCGGTATTACCATCCCGAAGCACCAGCACCCTTAAAAACCCTGTTGTAGGGGTCGGGAAGTGCCCAACAAAGAGTCAAACCAGCGCCCAGTAACGTACCGGTCGCAGCTAGTTCTGAAAAAGTGGGCGCACATTGTAGAGGGCGTTTACCTGGTCTCCATCAGTTAAGTGCATCAAACGAAGACCAGGTACTATGGGCAGCAGATATGACATTATAAATTTTGTCGTACACGCAAACAGACACCCACAAGCTCATTTTTGCCAAGATAACAGAAAAAAGCATACAATACAAAAAATGAGGAGTGACGTTTTTGGTAAGGAGTCTCTGAAACAATATGCCCAGCAAATGTCTATGGTCTTTCGACTAGTTAAAAGCAAGGACGAGGACCAGCACACGCGCGGTGGTGGCACAGTGGATGAGAACAGCTCACAGACTAATAGTCCTCATGCTAGGGGGTGCTTGGAAGAGGTAGGTAAATCCTGAGACTGGGCTTGAGGACTCAAACGTTGGCGCTTGGGTGAGGGAGCAGCCGAAGGTAGGTTGTTGAGAGCACACTTAGACAGTGGATCAATCAGGCCTTGAAAGGAAAGAGAAGGTAAAAACAAAGTAGGGTAAGATTAGAATGTTTCTGTGCCACATAAAAATGGTCGAAGACAGATCTCTTCGCCGAATACATGGGATGACGACTGAATTCAGTATTTGGGTGATGGAGATTGGCCCAAAATAGAACACCGCATAATAAAGTAGTAAGGTGATAGTAAATTAATGAAGACATGGTCACTCTTCTTGTGAGCTCATTTGACTCTGGTATGCTTCAGAATGAATGCGAAGGTTCAAGTTTTAGGAGACTGCATGAGCAAAGGCGAAGTCTCCTCGAAGACCTTCAAGGCCGGACGAAATCATGGTCTCTTTCGATGTGACTTCGTTATTTACATCCAGTGCACCGAGAACTTGGTGCACGAAGTCTGAAGTAAGAGGCATACGACGAGGCTCAGAGTCCACCCAAAAGTGAACACCGCATGAGTCTGTTCACATTTTTCCCAAAAACGTACGCAACCTTTGTTGGAGAAACTTATGAGTACATCAAAGGAACTCTAATGGTCTTCCCGATCGGCTTGGTGGCAGAACTGCCTTCATCCAAATGGAGCCTATACATTGACAACACATGTTTTTATCACCAAAAAGAACATGCTGCAAACTTCAATTATTTGCTTAATCGAATATTCCCTGATATAAAATTCCCAAGGGAAGAGGAAAAAGAAAAGCAGCTACCTTTCCTTGATGTCCTCGTCAAGCGAAAGCCCAACGGCGAAATTGAGACGAAAGTTTACAGGAAGGCAACGAACACCAGACAGCTCCTCAGCTTTCACAGCAACCACCCAGTGGCTCACAAACGAAGCTGTGTGAAAACGCTCTTCAAATGGATTCAGACTCATTTGCCGCAAGCCTGAGGAAAAAGTATGCCAGGCCCATAAGCTCCGCGAGAAATTTATGCGGAATGACTATCTGAAGGCGTTCATAAGCCGATGCCTACGCGTTTGGCCTAGGGGGGCCTAATCAGAAACATAATCAAGGATACGGCACGCCCTGCCATGCATTAGGGCCTCTCAGAAGCGAATGAGCGCATTGTTGCCGGACTAGGTGTTGGCATTGCACACCAGCCCAAAGTTACCATGCGCAGCAGGGCGATGAAAATCGAAGACCCACTAAACCCCAAAAAGCAATCTGGAGTAGCGGATCGCATCCCAGGTGTAAACAGTTCTTGTAATAACAGTCAGACTGAATGCATGCTGGGATCGCGCATCGTAAGTTGGTGGTGTGACTAATACTTGCAAGTTGCTGCCAACACCTAGGAAACGGGCCATGAGTTCAACTTCGCAGCCAGCAAAATAAGCACCTACGTCAGAGACAAACCGAGTTGACAATTGATTGAAGCCTGGTCCACAGATGGGAACTCAATAAATCGATGCATCGATTTGGCGCCGCGTACGGAGTCCTGCAGTCACCTTCAGACTTGAGTCAGTGATCACTGATTGGTTTGTATCCCCTATAAATGTCACCTTTTTGTTGCTGCCGTTATCTCTGAAGATGGACTCCTGCAGGAGTTTGAAAGCTCAGAATAATGAACAAATTGTTCCGGTGTTCGACCAACTTTGCCTTCGCTCGAGTATCCTCCATTTAGTATTTCTCGTTTAGATATCAAATTCTCAAACGCGTCAAAAACGGAGGAATCAGGCCTAAACGAACTGCATGGCGGAAAGAGCGAAATAAGTCTGAGGAAGCCTAAACATCACTCTGAGTAGATTCGATAGCAAATAGTTGTCCTTCACCTCCTTGCTCTTTTAGTTGGTTTTCTGTAACTACTATTAGTTTTTCTTTCTGCCCAACATCAGGGCTTATTTAATTCCTATCGGACCTCGGACGGAACTAGGTTTGTTTAATTAGACGGCATAAACGCATCAAGTTCTAAAAGCTTGTGAAAATAATAGAAGGGACAGGAGCAGTAACTTACTCGACAGGTGCACAGCATCTAAGAAAGCCGGATCCGTATCGAACATGTAAGCACCCTGTTCAGCTAGACGCTTACGTGACAGTGAAGGCGGCGAACCAAAAAGCTGATGTTCGAAGGCATTCGAGGAAACACAGGTGTCTGAAGCTCTAGTGGGGATGAAACCAGCTTCAGCGAGATCTGTGACTGCGGCTGAGGGCATGAGCACCGGACTGGTATTGTTACAAGGAAGAGGCCTGTAGCTACGACTTCTTCGGTGGCGAGCTAAGGGAAAGAAACCAAATGGTACAAAAGAATTCAACTTGATGAAAGAAACATTGTTAACAAAACCACAAATCAGTCACGAGCAAGCCCAATCGTCAGTGTCAAGTCTTTAATTCCGTCAGAACATGGTGTAGTGCCTGAAGTAAGCACCCTCAGGTTCGGCCTGAAAACCGAAAAGAATATACGAGCCGAGTTGCATTAAATTAAACGGAGTAACTGCGTAATACATACAAGCCGGCAGAAAGCTCACGTACACGTTTCACCTGTTTTCAGCTATAACAGAAGCCAACTACGAGGCGCACAACTCATCAATGAATCCCCCAGCTCTGCCATGTACTCCTACAACGGGCCACGCGATAGATACGCTGGATCAACACGGGAGCAGAACAGAGAACGACAGGCATTATGGGGGAGGGTGCGCACGTATCTCTTTACGTGCAACCATTCTCCTGATGACCCAAGCAGAAAAAATGCGGTAGGGAAGGCGGTGAGATGGTGAATTCGTAGGTGACAGTAAAGAACATCACTTTCACATTAACTAGCTTGGAGGAGTAGGCATTGAAAAAAGGAGAGCTAACGGTCAGTGCATTAACCAGGTAATGGTTTTTTAAGTGGTTGACATACTTTGCTGGCGGGATTATATTACTTGCTGGGACTTCTGTAAATTATAAAAGCTGGTAGATGGCGCAGTAACTACTTGGACCGGAATGGAGCACACGTGCAAGAGTTAAAAATGCAGCTCAATATAACACCAACATTTGAAGTATATCTCTAAGGGATAGGAGGAATGAGTCAGTACGGCACTCACAACTCGCACTAGTATCTTGCAGCAAAAAGCTATCCACCCAAATTCGAAAAAAATGGTCTTACTGGCAGTGTTTCTACCACTTCAAATGAATAAGTTACTGACGGTGAGAGGATGCCACAGACAATGCGCTCGTGACGCAGTGGGTTAGAGCCTCCAACTTCTAACCAACAGGTCACGAGTTCGAGCCTCAGGTGCCGCAATAACTGGGGTCTGGTATGACGGACTGATGACGGCTAATAAGCCAGAAATGTCCATTCAAGTCTCCCTTGTATTTGTCAAAACTGGTTTGCTGCAAAAGGCCGGGCACTTGGCAATCCCAGCGGCATAATGTGGCCCAGTTTTAGCCGATGATATATGAAACTTTTCGTTTCACACAAGTTAAGAATTCTATTCGGCTTCTCTGTTGGGCACCATGCTACGTTTCGGAGGACGGGTAGGAAGGGAATGAAAACATATGAACCACAGTCTGTGGTCAAGATTAAAGGCAATCTTCCGCGAGGCGGCTTGAAGATTGCATTACCGACGGAAGGAGCAAGATCTTTAGTTTATCCAAATTATTTGCAGGCCCCGAAGGAGATTGAGATCCCAGGAAAGTGCAGAACCTAGAATCGCATTATGGTTATTAGTTGAGAATAAGATTTTTCTCGATTCTGAGACTCAAAAATGCGGTATCAATCAAACGATACACAGATTCGATGTGACATGAAAACTGGCAGTACTTCGAAAAGTAAATTGTTGGGGATGAAACCCAGTATTGGAGGCCAAAGACTATGTAGGCATGGCCATAAGAAAAGAGATAGCGCGTCCACCGGAGTTCCAAATTCACTCCTAGGAATATGTGAGGTGAGCCAAGTTCGAGGGATGCCTGTAAAAGTTAACAACCCCGGTGAAACCTTGCACCAAAGGTATTTGTCGAGGTAAAAGTTGATTTAGCTAAAAATGAAGTCCACAACTGTGGTGCGTGCATGAACATATTCAAGATCATCATCATTGCAATAAGTTTAACTAAACAATTTTAGGCCTTGCTCATTGAGGAAAAACAACAAACGAACACACAAAAATAAACGAAACCCATGAGAAGTTTCCAAACAAGACTGTTTTCTGATAAATAGTTTCGTGAAAAAGCGGCTGTCAGATTTGAAGATTAAAGTTAGGAAATTCATATTGCACATTTGCGCACAACAGTGACGCCTGACGGACACTACATGCGAACTAGTTTGACCGAGTTAACAGCCTTCATACACCCGTATTCATCCAAATACATGGTCCTCTGGGGCTTAATACTGCATCAGGTATGCACGAGAAGCACTTCCAGGTAATATTACCTGCTAAAACCGCTCTATGATGACCTCATGCACCTATGCATATTTTTCTTTAGGTAAAGCGACCAGGGGCCTCTGCAGCACTGCAAACATAGCAAGTGTAGATGTATGAACACCAAGTATCATCCCAATATTAGCTACTACACTATGGCCCTAACAACGGGCTGCGCTGGAGAAAAACGGGGATCATATTGGTTCACGGCACGAGTGGATCGGTATGTGCAGGTCTCGTGCGAGCCCATACCTACTGCCGTACATGAAGTGTTGTGAGGCGCGAAGATGTAAGCTCTCAAGATGCGTCAGTCACTGCGTCCAAATTCCGGCACCTTGACAGGCTCGGACCATCGACTGGCGCATGGGGGATAGGAAAGAGAATGAGGTTGACACTGGGGAATTCATCCCTACGGTACATAAACGCATCATCACTTTAATAAATGTGACGCATTCGAATCTACCACGATGTGCTAAGAGTCGTGACTTGCAAGGCTGTGATTCCGTCCTTCTCAGCTGCAACGGCTCCTTTTTAATTTTGCTTTGCCGATGGGAGACTCAAGTCACTCTAAGGAAGGCCTGGTATATGCTGCGAGGACCAGGTCGTATGTGCGGCATGAGTAGACAAGCTGGTTGACTGTCAGCCACTGCGTCTGATCGACCTCCGGTCGTCTTGAAAAGTACTTGTTATCGCAGCCAGATAGGTGAGGGAAAGAGAGAAAGACAGAGCGGTAGACGCTGCGCAGGTCTGATATCACTGTGAACTGATTCACGCGCAAGTCACCGTCCGGCACCCACTCCGTGGGACACACGGTAACCGTCACCTTTCGGGATAGTTTAACTGTTTTTTTTTGAATATTTAGTTCCACGCAAGTTTAACGGTTTATAAATGGTGGTCAAAATCTTATACAGTTCTAAGTCAGTCTGGGTAATAATGGGGAGGTAGTTGGCGTTAGGCCAGGCTGAGATTTATATCCTCGTTAAGGGCTATAGTGTTTTGTCTTGTTAACGAAAAATACGAAATTCGTTGGTGAACGCTCAGCAATCGTTAACGGAACTCACTTGTCCCGCTCTGCCTTGGGGCTCATTCTAGAGCTCCGTCAGCAGTCGCACAGCGGCCAGTAGTAGTAGTAGTAGAGGTAGATTAACAATGTCGACAAAGAAAAAGGGAGACTTTGTCTTTGTCAGCATTGTTAAATACAAAGTTCTCAGCTGAATTTTAAAGGATAGACAGAATCTCAGAACGCATAGGAAGACAGTTCTGAAAACCTACCCTTGAGTGCATAGTTGGTGAGGAAGCCCAAGGCTTGGGACGCGGGGACGGATGAGAATTCAACCATAGATAAGGGCCACTCCTTTGGGAGCTCAAGGGAGGCTTTTGAGAAATCAAAAGCTGCATCGTGCATGAAACCGTTTTTCTCCGGCTTTTTGAGCAAATTTTCAAAATTTGAAGACTCTTTTCCTGCTTCCAAGCAATCCAGTTTCCGTGAGCAATGAACTACTCGGTGGAGACGACAGCGTTTAATTGGAGGGCGTCGAGCACGGCAATGACACGTACGGCGGCATGAACGTCTCCGCTTATGGTGCAATGATTTGTATTGTCCACCATCGTAGTCTTGAAGAACGGACGAAAAAATATCACAGGCACGAAGTTGCGCTTCCAAATCATTCCCTAGAAAGCGATCACGAAGCAACAATCGCTGACAGTGATAGCCGAGGGCAACACCCTGTTTCATAGCGCACTGAAGGATTTCGTCCGACGCTAACAAGGGAAAAAAGCAAAGGCATCAAAACCGGAACGTAAGAAAATTATTTAGAGACAGGAGAACGAGAAAAATAAAAATGATGCGCTCATGAATTGCAACTTACAACTGTCGCACATGTCAGAACAAATGGTACGTCTGGCAATAATCTTGTAATTAAGAGCTAGGAATTCGTGTGGAATATCTTCCTGAATGTGAAGCAAGAACCACGAACAGCTCAAAGAAGCTCCAAATAACATATTTCTTCAATGCTAGTAATCTGCTCTCGTTTGATTGTGTATTTTCCTTTCCATCGGGTTCCAGAGGCTACCTTGGTTAATATAGGCCTACTATTATAGAGGAAAAAAGTTCACGTGAATGACGAGGAGGCATGTTGACTGAAAGTAGTGAGGGAGTAGGCAAAGCGCGTTGTCTGGGAAAACAAGTTAAGTTGAGGCGTTCTTCAAGGACGTATGAAGTGGACGCAAAATACTATAACCCTGAAAGCCACTGCTGTTGGTCTTATTCCTGGCTGATTTTTACTGTAATTTTGCTACTTAAATGTCTGATAAGTAATGTTACAAGGAGCTGAGACGGTTCACATCTTGGCCAATTAAATAAAAGTGTGAAATTGTTGAACACGTTGAGAGAAGGTGCGTTTTCTTCTTCGTATCACTGTCCAAATTGGGGTGACTGTTCAATTTCTTAATCATCGTCGGTGTCCGAATCCGATAGTTCAATGTGATCCAAAGAATAAAAAATTGTTTTCACTTTGAGGTAGCCAGAAGGGACGTCTAGAAGTGTTTCATGGCTGCTGACCACAGCGGAGCTAATACTGCAGATTGTGGTACACCAAACATCTTAACTATATACAAGGTCTCCGTTGTAATTACTGAAGGTTTAGAATGATACAATAATAGACCTTAAAACATTATAATGACACAGCCAGTTAGTCTAGCTGCTGGCTACCGACGCGTCCACAGGTGCGAAGATTAAAACGGCCTTCAGTGAAGGTTAAATCTGAAAAAAAACAGACTCGATTCAGATGAATAAGCAGCCGCGAAACAGTAGCGACAGTGCTATCAGAGTGCAGATGGCTGGCACACCGATAGCCTTATAAAAAGCTACGGCACTGTGAAATTGCGACCTTGAACAGCCATTTAATAAGTTGGCTTGTCACCACTGCGCTGTGGTTAAGTTAGGCTAGAGGCGAAAACCTCGAATAAACAATCAGAGGGGTTGTTGGAGACCCGCCCACACTCATAATTCACAAGCAGCCTCACAAAAATATCTTCAACTACATTATCACGGCACCCACAGAAACCGACGCGCTCCGCAACCTTGGTCCAGTTGTAGAGGCGATAAGTATGCGAGTTGGACAGCTAAATCGGAACCAGACTCTTTGTACTGGATGTAGGAATGTGCGAACGTCCCTGGACCCGGATACCCAAAGCCGGACGGCGCGCAGTCTTAACAAGTATAACATAGATGTCTGTTGCCTGTTCGAAGTCTGAATTCCCGACTAAGGCGCTCGGCACATGACCGTTCCAGGGGTCATCTGACATGTCAGCTCATACAAAGCGGCCGCATGACTCTCGGAACAAGCGAACCCTACATTACTTGCTTGGAAACCAGTCAATGGACGGTTAACTTACGTGCAATTAAAGGGTTACTTCACAAGCATCTCTATCCTCTCCATGTACGCACCAACTTCGGCTGCTGAAAAGCGCGATAAAAAGGCGTTTTACTCACGGCTGCGGGCTTTAGTTGAGAGACTCCCTCGTCGCGATCTGCTGATTGTTTCCGGAGACTAGAATGGTCGGAATGAACCCGGAAGCTGTACAAGTAGGCACCTTATTGGTCGCTTTGAGATTAGTTATCGATGTGATAATGGTGAAAGATTGCTAAACTTTGCTGATCAGAACCGACTGTTTGTCACCATCTTGTGCTTCTAGCAAGGTCACAAACATATGCTGATCTTTTATTCAAACAACACACGGCCAGTCAGACCGATTACATTCTAGTCAGTTCAAGGGTCCGTAGCAGGGTTTACCATAGGAGATCGACACGTGGTGCCGAGACTGGTAACACCCATTGGTCAGACGATGTTCTCGTTCACACAAAATTGAAAGTTAATCTCTTATCCGAGCCAAAATGCCAAGTGCTAGGCACCTAAGTGTGGCGAAAATCCGGCAACCCAGCGTTACCGAAGCCTCGAGCAGAAAAAGCCGATAGTTTTTATAACCCGAGCCGACGGAGAAGGTAGATGTCAGTGGTCATAATGGAAGACCTCAGTCTATGGGGCAGCTGGGAGAATTTTCGGATACACTCGACGACGCTGCAGTGACTGGGTCAACGGAAGAACCTTTAAGTTTTCTGCTCAGACAGTTCAAGCCAGGTTCTGTAGTGAGGATTCCTTTCGACAAGTTCGGAAGATGAGGCCAAAGTCGGATAGGGATGACCAGAAGAAATATTAAACTGAAATAGCGAAATTCATTGAGCAGGCCTCAGACTTCGGTGACACTCGCAAACTCTACAAAATCTTCCGCTGAGTTAGTGGTAAGCCCTCTACACTGAGCTCTTCTGTTGGCGACGTGAATTTCAGCTTTATTGCTGAACCTCGGCCAAGATCGAATGATAGAGCGAGCACTTTAAGCACCGTCCCAACTTCGATACACCATCCACCACGCCCTCACTCTCCTCTGTAGCGGAGTGTTATCTCTCCAACGTATGTAGTGTCATGCGAGAATTCTCCAATGCTACACAAAGGCTGCAAAACAAAAAGGCATCCAGTGGGGATGATATACACACTAAAATCTACAAGTCATGTGTCGGCACTGGCACACTGGCTCAATGAGGTGATTGAACAAATGTGAGGACGAGGCCGTTCCTGATGACTGGGACTCGGGCACTCTTTTACCTGTCTTCAAGAAGAGAGATAAGACGAGATGCGAGAAATATCGAGTCCCGTGCCTTATAAATGTTGCTGTGAAGATCCTTACTGCTGTCCTATTTAGGCTATTCCAGGCTGTGCGCCATTTTAGGACGAGGACTAACCAAGCCGGATTCCGTACTGAGCGTGGATGTACGTGCCAAACACTCAGTGATGGGCATTCTTTAGTTCCAATCCCGGCTACCAACAACCGAGATCTGTCAGCTTCGTTAATTTTGCCACCGCGTTCGATCTCGTTCATCGTGTCCCTGTGATTGATACTGATACGAAATAGTATACTGGCGAAAATCGCCATGACCAAAGTCTACTATCGCCCCAACCCTGCGAGAGTTCTAATCTATAAAAAGATCTTTCAACTGTTAGTTATTCAGTTTGGCATTAGACATGATTAAATCCTGTCACCCGTTCTGTTCAAATACACTATTGCGTGGAGTTTCAGAAGGGTCGTACATGAAGCTAACGGTGTCGAGTCTGCTGTCCAGATCAGATGCTGCGGATCCTTACACGTGAATAGGGACAGGTTGTGACACCATCGAGGCCGGATGGGTCAGGCACGCGCGTAGCCGTTCCAAGTACAAGTAAATAATTAAGGATGTGAACGGCATTCAGCCAATCTTGTGGGCAGTATTCGGCACAAACACCAGCTTATCAGTAATGCGTGGACATTTCCGCTGGCTGATTAGTCACGAGCTCGTAGAAACCAACAACCCTTTTTTCAAGTGTAAAAACTGGTTCAAACTTATTTTCGACAGTGTTTAACATTTATTTATGAGCGATCTGTTTCTTTGACATTTGGTGTGGACCTTCTAAGCCGAACGGCATGGGGATTGTACTGTAAAGCCTAAATGCGGGAAATAAGTGCATTTTAACCTAGACGTATAGATTTCGTCCAAGAAAAGCAAAAATATGGTGCAAATACCCATGGTTACTTCTGCTGCACCAATATATATGAAACATTTAACAGTAAAATGCCCACATTTGTTGTGAAGTGTACAAATTTCGAGCTGTAAGTTTGCATGCGAAAAAAATGACTTAAATGATACGGCTCTCAGCCAGGTGAAGAGTTTAAGCTAACACTTCCTGTGAAACAATGTAGGAAAATCGTCATTTTTATCTCACAAAACTGATCCTACGCCAAGATTCCATAAATCACATGCATATATATAACTCAGGTGTTTAAAATACTAACAAAAGTTGCGAGTCAAGTCTATGACGATGATAACCTGACAGCAATGTGATATCACAAATGTGCCTTCACCAGCCGATTTTCGTCAGGTGGAAAACAGCCGCACCATCACTCCCCACAACCCCAGTGATTCTTGCAGTACGTAAGCCCAGGCATTTTCAGCATACTCGTCGGCCTGTGTCCTCATTTTGTCCGTGAGGTGACTGCGCCGGACGAATGTCTTCACCGACGAAGTATTCGATATTCCTTAGGCTTTCCGAGCAAGGCCTCAGCAATCAGATTTGATTTTGCTGAACAAGGACTCTTAGAAGGAGTAGATGGAGGGCAGGGTGAGCCGGGCCGACAGCAACGCTCCATCCACGGCATTCTGAGGCCATAGAGGGGAGTGCACTGACAGCGATAAGAAACGCACCGCGAGAAAAATAAGGCTAAAACCATTATAGTTAACCCCTTCCCCTCGCAGAAGGCATATTTAAGAAGCACAGCAACTGAAAATTTTCCGACATTAGGCTATCAGGGTAGCATAACGCCCAGAGATTGTCATTCTGATCACAAGTTAGCAGTAAAATAAGCACGTAGCCATTTTGAAGCTATTCAAAAGCAATGGCAAAACGACCTCTGTGGAAGGAGTCGATTCGATGAAGCGCTTCAATCAGGCATTGGTTGTCCGAACAGCCGTCCAGGTTACCTAAAAGTATTATAGACGGAGGAATGATCGATACCTCTGTATAAGCTAGTGAGTCCAGCCGCAGCTTTTTCGAAAAATGTCCACAGGCCAACAAGTAAGTGGTTTTGGCTGGTAGAAAACCGTCTCCTAACGTAACTATACTCTGAAATCGCCTCCTCAAGCGTAGAGGGCCTCATGGCCACCAATCCGGACGATAACCCGCGGCAAAAAGACGAGGGTTTAAAAGAAACGCTCTGTGGCTACGCACCATGTGATTTGCTGTCATGACTTTCCGGGACACATATAGTGTTATCCCTAAAGGAGCTCCGTAAGCGCACAACACTCATATTTTTTCCAATTTTTCTCTGTATTCTGCACCAAGTTCTGCATTGATAGCCTAAGGTACAGGCTGTAAGCAGGGAAAAAATTGTGAAGTTATTCAAATGCGCGAACAGTTTTTTCCTTTGTACACACACCAAACATTCTGCGGTGCTGCGAAGATAACTGCCGAAGAACTAAGAAGCCGGAAAATAGCAATTTACGCATAAGAATATGTAAATTGAGAGGGGGCCATAGGTCTGTCAAGGTTGCAAGACGAGACTACGATGGGATCAGATACGGCCATAGGGTGTGGAAACGGCATGGAATTCAACTTGATAGCCAAACTTGCTGCACTCTCCGAACAAGTTGGGGATGGAGCTTCAGTTCCACTTTTGTTCTCCCCACCCCTCCACCCACAAAGCTTCGATATTGTCACCGCGAGAACACGTTTTTAAGATGTCGACGATCAGTGTAACCTGCACTGATAATCATTCCATGGAGGTTTATGAGCGGATATCTAACCTAGCTTCTACTGTATCACATTAGAAAGTAAATTTGATGGAATATTTTTAGAAAATACGGTTTATTGGGTATTTGCATGTCAAAAACATTGAGAAAGAAATGCGCCAAAATACAATTTTCAACCAAACATATTTATGTGGCATCTTCATCCACAAACGAGGATCTCTTTTACTTATCGTGGATGATTACTGCAGGAGAAGAAAGGATTTGCAAGATTTTGTAAGCAATGCTTCATTATTGCCCGAAAAAAACGGGCCAAAAAACGCTCCGAACCCTTCAAATAGCTCGTAGTTACAATGCAAGAATACATTTAGTGATCATATTGAACTGAACTTGAAGGCATGATGGAGATATCTTAAAGACACGGGGAAAGCAGAAAAAGGCAGATAAGGGACAGCTTCTTCTTATTTTCGTCAAGTTTTATAGGTGGCTAAAGCTATCGCCTGACCTTCAGCGTGATTGCAACAGCCGTTGTTGTGATAAATAATAAATAAATTGCTTATTTTTGATCCAAATGGCCCCTTCATTACAAACTTAGTATCGCGGTATAAATAAATACACAGTGGATAAATGCTGCTCTCAGTGAACAGCAGAAATGAGTAGTATTGTAGTCACGTCCGATTAACAGCGATTCGTCGTTTTAAAACAATATTCAGCAATATTTGGAATATACGATGAACTAGGAACAAAGCAGTGAAAAAACTCCTACGGTTAAATCGGGGGTGGAGTTCGTGAGCCACAAATTTAAAAGAGAAATTACGAGAAGAAACTGCTTCTCTAAAAATTCATAGCTACAGTTGATGGGATTGGTACGATGCAGCGGGATAGTACTCTGATGCTTGTGGCAACGTATGAGGATTTGGAACGCTCCTTGTACTGGGAAAGATCAGATACCAGCCAGAGCTACTGTTTATAACCATCAGGTAAGTGAGAGAGGAGGAGCTCATCTTAGACAACAGGGTCGAAACGAAAAGGGGACAGTAGAGGTCTTGAGATCATGCCCGAGATGGGACCTTGCTGGCTGCATAGGCCACCGACAAGGTGGCGAAAACATCAGAATCCGATACTATTATCAACAGACCTGGAGAACATCGTAAGGGTTGCCAAAATGGGGGAACGTATCAAGGTTGTAAACAGTTGGCAATGATAGCTGAAAAGTAGGGGACGCAAAAGTGACTGCGAAGATTAATCTGCAGAGGATAATGAAAAAAATATTTAGAAACCAAGGTTTCTAAATATGTTATCTTAATATTAAATTGCAATTTAATTTCAAGAGAACCACCGCAAATACCAGAAGAACCTTTTTGAAAGGCAACAAATTGAGAGTTTTGGAAGGAAACGGAAAATCAGGACTTTATATCTTCCGAAGTTAAATGTTTACGTTATTTTGCTTTGAAAACTTCTAATAAATAAACTGTGTATTTAAAGCCTAGAGGGTCCCATCATTACAAACTTAGTAGCGTGGTAAAAAAGAAGTACAAAGTCGATAATTGCTGCACTATATGAACAGCCATATGGACAGCAGAAAGGAGTCGTATGGTAGGCCTATCCGATTCAGAACGATCCACCGTTTTTTAAAACTAGTCAACAATCTTTGGAATATACGGTGAACTGGGAAAGAAGCAGTGAAAAAAATGTTGGCGACAACCTAATTTCGAGTGGAAGATTATTCCAGATGAAAGCCTATTTGGAGGCACAAAAACGAGAACGGTTATTTGTGGAACTACGGGGTAGAGAAATCATCATGGAGGAATTACGAGTGGCATAAGGTCGATCTACCGGAGTGAGAGCGGTAATTCATGGGATATTTGGGCTAGAGTAAACCTGAAATAGGAAGCAGAGATCGGCTTCGAGTCTTCTAAACCACAGAAATATACTCTTTGCTAACTGGCCTCTACCCGTATAAGAGGAAATAGATCCGGGAATAGAAAATAATCTTCGATTAAAAACTCTGAAGATTTTCAATCTTATAGTGGTCAGAGGTGTTCATCTGGCCAAACAGGGGTCAGCAGTATTCTATGATGGGAAAAGCAAACATGTCATAGTAGCCGAAAACTTGTTTAAGGGTCGTTCTATATGCATGATAAGCATCAATACTCGCGGAGGTGACGCCATATATAGAGCGGATGTGAATTGTCGACTTCCAGGTGTTCATATGAGGGAAGAAGAAGAAAGAGAAAACATATTGCTGAAAACCGGAACTCCTTGGTTATTAGTCTGTCTTTGAAGTTGTCGGCGATAGAAGCAGCAACAGAATAAGCCATAGTTCTAAGGCTTAAACCCAAGTAACGATGAATGATGCGATTCTCGAGACGAATTCTCAGTATTCTGTATGCCGGCACAAGATCCATAGATAAATTTTCTTGAGTTTGCACCTGAAGTATGAACTTCTATTAGGCACCGACTGATCTTACCTCCGGCGTGGGCAATTTCCTTGACTACTGTGAAATTGAACTTATCATGGTTCGAAAGAAGGGACAGCATTTTGTGATAATCATCGTCCGATCATAAAGTCGGCATATGTTCATTTATGCGCAATGCAAGTATCCTTTCAGAATGACCTTTGTGGAAACAAGGACAGTCTGGGCATGAAGTGTGAAACATCAGTGTAGATTGCACCTTGAGATTTACTCGGTCTTTGATCTTCATGACTCGGCTACACATAGCAGCTTTGGGGGCTCAATCGCCTTTGAGACGTCCCATATATATGCTAGAGCGTGCCATATCCTTGATTTTTTTGGTTCGGTCGTCCGGGACCGAAAGGGTAGGCATTCGATTATTTACGTCTTCGGATAGACACTCGGCTAAATGGGCCGTGAAGATATCGACCTGGCATACGTTTTCCTACGAATTGCTGCAGAGTCTGGAACTGTTAAAAGAGAGTTCTCAAACAGCTTCGTTTATGAGCCACCGGGTGATTGCTGTGATTGCTGCGGTGTTTGGTGCCATCCTGTAAATCACCAACTCATTTCAACCGTTAAAATGTTGCCTGAAAAGCACACCAAGCAAAGGAAGTTGGTGCTCTTGTTCTTTTTCCCTCGTGAGTTTTATGTCACAGAGATTCCGGTGAGCAGACCACGGACATTTTGCAGTACGTTTGTCTTGACGATAACAAACATAACGGTGCAAAGGATCAGTTAATTGCAGTGGAAGGCAGTCGTTTTCAGCTCCTTGAGGACCAGGTCTGCAGCTAAACTAGGGACCAGGGAACCCACTTGAATTCCCTTGATTTGACTATAGGCTTTCCAGTAAAGTTGAAATATTTATGGCAAATTTCAAACAGCCTCATTAAGTTTTCAATTTGAAGTGGGCCCCTAGCCTTGTCATATCCCTCTCCCATTCTCCCACGCAAGATATCGTGCTCCAAATTCGGTGCGCTGTATTTGACTATGAATTCCTGCGATAGTTCAACATTTCAGCATAATGAACAGACTGTACCGATGTTTGACAATTCTTCTTAATTACCTATTCATCTTGCGAAAATGTTCCTTTGAGAAAATCAAATGATATGCTTCTGATAACATTTTCTACTTCGATTCAAGTGCAGGAATTTTGACTATATATAGCTAATTTTTCGCAATCGAAAGCAAACGCATGCCGAGCCAGAACACAGGCCGTAGCGAACCTATGCTACACAACAACACATTCGATAGGATAACTACGGAGAACGCAAACCAGCAAGACCTCCGGTCAGGCATGAACATGGACGCAGGTAAACATAATTTGCGCACGAACACCGATGATGGGCGTCTCTAACCCGATAGGAACGGAGATACCGGCAATGACTCAGCAACCACCGACAAGACGCGCAAGGACAGATGCAAACGAAGGACGAGAAACATATATGCGGGTCCGGGACAACAAAGGCGGGCAATGCAGAAGAGGTCAATGACCATTGCCATCCCGACACAGCCCCCATACGAGGTGAGGAAGAAAAACCACTGAATAGCAGGACAGCAATTAACTCACCCCGACCCCTCTACAGTGCATCCTGCACGAATAGCTGTAGAGCCAGCATGTTCAGAACGCATAAATACTGTAAAGTGCCGTAACGCACCCACTTCCGAAGATGGAATCTTGTTTGATTTTGAAACTTCAGGATATTAAACCTATTGTTCCCGTGTATATATATATATGTGTGATAGTGTGCGGCTCACCGATCTGCTTAAGGAACATGTACGTTCCGTTGTACCCTGCAGCTCACTTTAGAGCCGTCACAGGCGGTCTCATAGTGATGTGCAGCATATGTTGGTAAAGTGGATGGAGGCCAGTTTTACCCACCTTAGAGATAAGGAATTCCACTGGGTGTGCAAGGAAAGTGCACTTATCTTTCTTTGTTTTCTAAACGTGCTAGCGCTAGAGTCTCTAGATGACTATGTTCCAGTGAACCAGTTACCAAGACCTTACCAAGATATGCGCAAATATGAGGTATTCCTTCAAGAGGCCATCAATCAAGCATTGAACTAAACCGGATGCAGAACTTACTACAAATGGGAGTCGTTTGTATCTAAATAAACCCCAGTGCATATTGATGGTTTTGGCATCACGGGATTCGGAATCTAGGACGAACTGTTTGCAAGCATACTTAGGGTCCAAATTTATGAACTTTTGAAAACCTGAGAGAGATAGTTTCAATTCCTCGAAACGTGGGAGAGGATAAGGATTTAGTTTAGTTGCTGAGATGATCGTCAGCTTGTTTTAGGCACAGCTATGCACAGTACCTTCGGACTTAAGAAGAAGGATTACTGGGACTACCCAAACCAAATATTGCATTGGCTCGATAATTTCCACTTTCTGTAGGTGATCTAGTTCTTCTTCGATCTTCTGTACACCCTCTTAGGGGACTGAAGTGCTTTGAAGAACCGAACCGGAATTCTAACTGAAATTGGAATTTAACAGGTGGACCACGGTAATGTGTAGTAGCATCGTCATGAAACAATTGATATCAATCCGATATACATAGCAAAAAGCTTCGTTGCTGAGTGTAACAGCTGAGCCCATGTCGATTTCAAACATCACGAGGTGGGGATCAACCCGAAGCTTAATGTTACAGATGGATTGGAGCGGCGTGTCAGATTAAAACCCTCGGAGTATCATCTCACAACCACCTTCTGCATTAGGGTAGGTGGTATGTATGTTAGTGGTCGTCCGTCTTTGGGATGACCAGAATTGTCCTATAAGACTGCAATCCTTGCACAAATGGCAAACACTCTTCTGGTTTCTGCAGTCTGACCAACGGTTATGGTGCCATCCACAACGGCAGCAGGGTAGTAGTCATCTTGTTGAAGCTGATGATTACCGTTTAGATAAAAACCCGGCAGTGTTCACCAGAGAAACAGCTAATTCAACTATTAGCAACTACCGGATTCGGCTGCTGAAGGTTCCACGTACGCGCTTCGAATGACTGGCGACGTCACTGGCCTTCTTCCATGACAACCCCCTCTTGTCTAATAAGAGTTTCCTGAGCTTTTGCATCGCGAAAACTAACGATCAATCAGTGAGCGAGCACTACCTTCTCGAGTTTGTCTGCCATGATCTCTTCCTATACACAGTCCTGGATGGCGAGAGTCAGCTTTGTAAGAAAATAACCAAAACATGCACTTGATCCTTCACGCATCTGACAAAACCAATAGTGACTAAGGAAGATGTCCTTTCCGTCACACACTGCCTCGAGCTTCGTGATTGCTGTTCGTAGATCAGTAGCCTACCTTGTATTGTGGCACATGGTTGACATCGTCTGCAACGATGATCGAACCGAAATATAGATTATAACCTATTCGCGTTGCCAAGTGGTGTCAGGGCCCGCAGCCCGTCGGGTTTTCACGAGCCCTCAGGAGGATCATATTAGTGTTCACACTCCCATGCGGTTTCCGATCAGAAGTTCTTTGACTGCGCAAACGGTATCGCATGCTTTGCCTGTCTGATATCTGCTTCATAGCATGTGTTAAACGACAGCTGGCTATTTAAATAAATAATTTTATTTAATGCCGGTTTACAGGCAATATCAGACGGCATATGCATATACGTCAGCTCAAAATGTTCAATGCCGACTTTGGATTTGAACACCTTCTGGAAGACCTGAGTTGTAGAATGTGCGAATTTAAGAAACTGAGTACATTCCCTTACCAAGAAATCCCCTGAGAAACCAACAAAAATCTGTGGTTTACTTGGGTCTAAAAGCGGCGCTTAACATCACTGCATAAGTAAATCAGTCAGACTATGAACGCCCTATTTTTTCTTATGCCTGTTAGAATAATATAGCACCTTAATACGGTGGTAGACCACAAACAGCATGAAATATACAGAAAGTTTTCATTTTGGGTTTGTTTATAATGCTGAGCTAGCGTCTTCGATTCTTCTCCATTAACTGCAAAATAAGGCGTCAAAAGGAGTGCCCTTTCCTGCTGACATGAGAAGATATTCGTAGAGTATTTAAGGCGACTTTGAATAAGACAATAGTCAGATTGTTTATTCGGTATCTGAACAAGGTTAATCTTACGTAGAAAATATATATGCTAAAACCTATCCCGATAACTCTGGTACCAATGAGGCGACAGATCACAATATCATAAAATGCCTACTGAATATGTTTTTTGACAGATTTGTCTAATCAATAGAGCCCTACTGCGAAACCGTCGATGTTCTCGGTGGGGTTCGAAACTATGACAGCAAATGCCAGGCTTCTGTACAACCAATGCTCTGATCGCCTGAGCTACGAGGTCCCGACTAGGAAGCGTCAGTTTAATCACATTGGTATCAGTTTATCCACCCAGCCAACTGCAACGTATGACATCCCCTAGTTCTGATGCAGTAAACTGACTAACCAATCAAGATTTCCTAAGCAATCTAGAATCCACCAGATGACCACTCGGTTCACTTAATTAATAAGCATTTTTGGCAGATTTGCATAAACAACGTCGACAAAAAGAGAAAGCATAGAATGATTAATTCTGGCTCATTAGTCGTCATCCGTTAGTCACACTCAAACCCAGGTGGTGCCCCACCCGAGGCTCAAAACCGTGACCTGTTGATCAACGGCGTTGTCAACCATCGTGCCCACTTCCAGCACCGGATGCCCGATTAGCTCAGGCAGGAACTAGTGCAATAGACGTCGAAAGTGGGAAATTCACCACCCATGGTAGATCAGCGCATTCATCCCCATTATAAATCCGGCGCACTTTGCAATTACCACGATGCGCTAAAATTTGCGGCTCGAGAGGCCGGCAGATAACTGAGGCCTAGTGGTCAGTACTGTGTATGCGAGGTGACTGAATCGAGGGCTAGGGGCCAGGGTAACCAGTTTCTTAAGGAGATCTACATGGCACCATGAAAGAGGTGAGATCCACGTCAAATTTCTGTGAAAACCTTACAGATTGTGCGGGACCAGGAAGTGTGGGGCACGCGTAGACGGGCTCTCTACCCTCGTTGGCCACCAGGCCAGAGATAACATCTAGTCGCCTTGCCACCGGGGTTAGGTGGGTGGGTGTACCGAAAATTGGCCACATGGTAGATGCGCTGGACCAAAACGGGAACCAGACTTGGGCATGGCATACGTTGTTGAGGATACGCACTCATAACGAATGCCACACGTGGGAGGAGGGGAGGGGTACGGTGGCACACTTAGGTATAGGGAAATGCTGTGCAAGCCACCCACGCCCGATTTCACCTCCGGTCTTCTTGAGTCTGTGTTGACACCGGACCCGGGTGGGCTAGAAAAAAGGGAAAGCCGTGGACTATGTGCAAGTCTACCTCCAAGTAAAACTGATTCACGCGCAAATCCCTGGTGCTGAACTCCCTCCGTGTGACACACGGTGAACGTCATCACTCGCGACGATCGAACTGTCATGTGAGACACAACAGCGCCCCTCTTCCCCTTTTGAGGGTCCTAACACACTGTTGGTACAAGAAACGTATTTGTTCCTAACAAAGACACGGTCTGAAAAAAATAGTTTATTATATACAGATAAAAAAGGTTCGCTGTAACTTGGCTAGACAGTGCATAGAGTTAATGATTTTGTGCGGACAGCACTTTTCAAAAGCTCAACAGCCTTAGACTTCAGATCTTCGTGCTGACCGGAGCATACCAGCTCACACAACCTCGCCATGTAGGATTCAGCGCTACTGATGGTGATACGCTCGAAACCCTTGGCACTCGAGGGCGAGCGCGGCACGTCACCATTAGTTGGAACCGGTAACTGTCGAGAGAAGTGAAAAGACAGACTTTAAAAAAAACAACCAATATAAACGCCTTTTCTGTCAAAACGAATATTACCGCACATACTTCGTATAGCGAGCATATTATGACACGACAAAATTGAAAGGGCAAAGATAGAGCTTTCACGCGTCGAGCGGAATGATAGCGCATAAATTACGTGATTACATACTCCCGAGGTAACAAACTCAAACGCTTCATGGGCATTCGTTAAAAAAAGAGATCATAGTGAGAGTTACGAAATTTTGCAGCTAAACGTAGCTTAATGATAATTTTTTGGGGAACCTGAGAACGGCAATTGTGAGCCTGACCTAAGTGCAGTGGAAAATACATTGGTTCCATTTTTCCCCGGTGGAGCAGGTTGATGAAACGACCGGGGAAACCAATTCCTCGGGGGTTAAACGCCTCTGATTACAGTTGACAGACGATAAACTCTGGATGTAGTGGAGGCGGGGGGAGGGGTAACTGGACTTCCCACATACGCTGAGCTAGGTTAAAGTTCTAATCTTCGCCGGCCTGGGACTGCCTTGAATGTCGAGTACCCAGCTGGAAGTGGATCCCCGTCAACCTCTGGGTAAAAGGAGCGTAGGTATCATGCGAATTCACCGAGTTTACGTTCTTAATGCAGTCAAACGCAGGAATTTCACTAGGGCATGGACTTGGTAATCCGGCGCTTTGACTTGTTACTGAAAGTCTCTACAGGACCTTTCTGTTAGTATAGTCATTCCCTGCAGATGTAAAGTGCACACGGAAATAAGCACCTCTGATTCAGATATTTTACCGGTGTCTAGTTCAAAGGTTCACCTGCTCTATAAAAGGCGGCTCAAATGAAAGCTCTTACAAATGTCTCCAACACATCTCAGATTAATAGTTGTAGACGCATTTGTTTATTTAATAATACGTTCAATCAACCATTCTTTTTTTAAAAAAGTTTGCCTCGTTTCATTTATGAATAGAGAAAAGTCGCAAACATTTGTTTGGAACAAGGTTTAAGAAAAGGAACATTAGCAGATATTTCGAGAGGAGGAAAGCATTGATCATTTATTGGAAACTTCATTTTCAGACGGAGAAAAACAAATACGAAGACTAGTCTCCGAAAAAAAACAGGCCGCAGGAAACAGTAAAAAAAACAATATATTCAGGTTACGAGACAGAACGCACCTCCGCAAAAGTTGCGGTGAGTTCCTTGCGAAATCTCTGAGTTAGAGCCTCCTCAGCAGCAAGCTGGGCTTCAGTGCTTTTGATCTGCAGCTCCAGCTTCGCGCTGGCATTGGTCAAATTCTCAACATGTTTACTCAGCAGTGCAGTCTCCTCCTCGAGCTGCGTGGCCTGAAGAATAAAAAAAGACATGAAAATTGACGCATGGACGGACGACCACTGCGGGTAGCCTTCCCCGCCGGTTAAATTTGTGCAGCCAAGGAGCAAAATACGACTGCGGAATGTGCTGGCGAGGTAACAGCTTAATAAATTTAGGAAAATAGACACTGAGGCAAACGCAATAAGACCCTCAAGCTAGCTGATGAACATTTTCGGTTTGGAAGGATAAAACCGATAAATTTGCCATTACGAAGGATAAAACCGATAAATTTGCCATTACGATATTTTGGCCATTACGATATAATTTCACCCCCTATTCCCCCTACAACAAGTCGTATGCACGTTCAGAAGCTTAAGATTAATAGCTTATAAAGTCTGCTCAAGGACCATCACACTCTAAGGCAATTTGTTGTGGAACAATAATGTCGATAGTCTTCAAAAACATATACAGGCCAGACGGTACATTGCAGCATCGCTGATAGCGTACTCATCAGATTTTGTGACGGTGTATGAGACGAATAATATTGTGTATAACCATGTGAGTCCAGCTGAGCAGGCAAATTAAATTTGTTTCTAACCTGATTGAAGGAATCCCTTTAAGCTAAACTGCCACTGCGGAACCTCGTTCCGGCAGAAATAGAGGATATGTGCAGAAGTTAGGACCAGAATACCATACGCGAAAGCGGCTGGCGATCCAGCTATTACGGACTTAAACGGCTTAAGGTGTCGGTAAATAGAAAACTTGCGATCTACGCGCGATTTTCAGAAAGACATATACAGTGAGAAATCCGGGAATAAATCGGCGTCATAAACTTTGACAGTTCGGAGCGTATGCTTCGGTGCCGAGTTCTCAGTTTTTGAAGATACACAACATCCACTTAATCGAGAACGAGGGTTGGGGGCGAAGGCGTTATTGGCAAACATGCTACAGCAGGATTCGTAAATTAGATTCTGTTTACCCTGAAAAAAGGGAAACGAAAGGGATGACGTCCCCAGGTTGGTCTTGTTTCAAAATGAAAGTCCTTCACGCTATCGTACTGATGTGAAAGAAAGAAATGAGAAAGAGAAAGAGAGAGTCAGACAAACAATACTGAATTAGTCTCCACGGCAAATCAGCGCATTTCTGGCTATAAACAGTCAGACGCACCTAATCTACCACGACATACTAAGATTTGTGGCTCTCAGCGTTGAGAGTCAGCTTGCAGTCGCTCCTTTCTGTGGCCTTTATGACATTCTCGGTTATGTGAAATCGTGGACCTCCAACTGCAGCCTGATACACATTGCGTAGGGGACTAGGTCTCGCAAGACCTGCGCAGATGGGTTGTGGAGACTTGTCGGTCAGTGTGACCGCGTTGATATCCGGTCGTCTTGGACTTATCTTACCATCAGAACAAGGAAGGAGCGCGAAAGCAAATGGCATAGATGCAATGACAGTCTGACCCACTATAAAAAAAATTCTGACGCAAATGACTGATAATGCGCCCACCACGCGAGGAGGCGGTGAGCATCGTCACTCGCAGCAGTTTTACTATCACAGTGATAAAAGTGTCGAGCAGCCAGCTAGTGGATAGTGTCAACACGGAACATTATAAACAAATTCAAAAAATCTCTGGAGAGAATGATTACGGGTGCATGCCTGCACTTCATTCGGAAGAAAAAAGGTCGTTTTAAAAACGCAACGATATTCGAAAGACTATGGGCAAAAAGTGCTGCTTGGTGTAAGTCGTGCCCATCGCAATAACCGCTAACTGCTGTGATGAAAGAGGTTACAATGTTCAGTCATAGAACATTATATAAGTCAGGCTAAATGTAAAGGAAAAATGAACTTACTCCAGTATACATTGGGAAACCACACTATTTAATTACTCAAAAATTTTATAAATTTAGAAAACGAATTTTGGAAGCAGCAAATGCGAAGATAAAGTAGATGAACGGTATTTTAGTATTTCTCTCATTACTAACTGAACAAAAAGTAAAGGCAATGGTCTCCTTCTTAATAATGTAGCAACTTTAGTTAGCCAATTTTTTTGTTTCCGAGGGCGTACCGGCTAAGAAATAGCGGCTTTTAATCGTCCACGTGGCTGATTAAACCATGCATAACGAACTATTTGGGTGACAGCCGTGCTCTGTTAGCTAATAAGGCTTACGTAAGGTGATTCTGGCTAATCGGTCACTGTGCCTAATAACAATTGCCTTACAAAGTTAGGGCATCTGTTAATGGAAATTCGCAGCATGCATGAATCCCAAATGAATTTTCTGACACAAAATGGTGTAAGTGAACCCTCCAAATGGTTAGATAAACCCGGCTAACCTGCTTCCGGAGATTCCGCAGAGCCATCTCCCGTTGCCGATTGTACGCCAGGAATTCCTCGCTAAAGATCGGTATTCTAGGAGTTTTTGGAGAGCTAGCCATGTCTATCTCGGGTTCATGGGTCCGTTTCCCCTTAGGTCCACGCTTGCTCGACTTTGGGGAGAGTGAGCCCTTAAGGCCCTCCTGCTTCGCTTGCCAGTCCTTGAAGGCCTGAGTTTGTTTGTAGGCTTCAAAGTCGGCTTTGTACTTCTCTCGCTCTCGGGAGGCCTGTTCGTTAAATTTGCTTCTGTTCGGGTGGTAGAGCGGCCCACTCGAGTCCGATCAAACGGTTTCTCTCACCAAAGGGCTTGGAGGATAAGGCTTCTGACTGACTAATACGGTGACGCATATACAAATTGAAGGACGATCTTGGCCGAGTCGGAGCATTTGGATCGCAGGCTTTTTTTAGACGAGCCATTTCTGATGTGAAGAGAACGGAAAAACGGGTGGAAGAAAGGCTCGTTAAGACGGTACCTCAAGTGAGCGCATTGCAGTTGTTTAAAAAATAGAAGTTGGAACGACCGTCAATACTGTATAACCTTGCATCGGTTTCTAATACCAACCTGAAAAGCACCATTTAGCTGAGGTTTAGTCGTATTCAAAAGCTGCAAGTCTCATACTTAACACTGCCAGAACTTGCTTTATGAGTTTCATGCCCAGGGGTAAAAGGCCTTTATGCTGGGGTCCTCGAGGTCTTCGCTGCTTAATTATTTGCACACCTTGGTGACACCGTGAGTGTTCGCATCAGCTGGACCTGGCAGCCGTCGTCCATGAGGTGTATGAACGTTCTCCCTTGGTTCGAACCGCAATGGACCGAGGATGATTTGGGCATATATTTCCGCCTTTGAAATCCCTCAACGGACTCTGCAAGGGAGCATCTGGCTGATTCATGTAACCTCCGCAATGCCCCCCCTTGGACCCCCCCAAGGGCGACAGTTTTTTTTTCTCCTAAATATCACCGGGAGTTTTTTTTACTGTCTGCTCTTTTGCAACTATGTTGGCCTCGCCAAAATATCGACATACTATTTTTTGATAACACAACTCGCATGTACAAATAGGGAATTCAAAGGTGACTCACCTACATCTCACTCAAATATACTGATACTGACAATCATGTAAATGCCATGCAGATTTTCGGACCCGCTCGGCAGCACATGTGGGGAAAAAGAATCGAACAGATATTAATATAAAGGCCTGACTGTAGACAATGCAGTACATTAGCAGATGCTGGTATGTAGAGCGATCTCCAGGGAAGACGAGTTGCAAAGTAAACAGGCTGTCGGGTCTGAGAAAACCCCCTTGAACAGTGCTGCTGTGGCGTGATGCACTGAATCCTGGCTTACTGAACGCCATTTAAAATGCTGCGAGGCCCAATGGCGACACCATAAAAGGGAAAACATGAAACTTTCCACAGGTTCTTACTATTACGGTTTTGCAGGTTGGATAGCCACCGAAGAACAATGCTAGGGGCCTGGGACCGAAATCGCATCAAGAAAATTAACCCCCATGACTATGCCGGTTTTTAAATTGAGGTTCGATTGATGGTACGGTGCTAACGTCAGTAGAGGTAGTAACAAATAGACCAGCTGGCATTTTGGAATAAGGAGAAATTGTGCAATACCTACTAAACTGTGGAATGTACTGTCACAGGAAAGCAGGATCTAGCCATTCGAAGACTAGCAGAGTAGTGGATTGAGAGTTACCTGTCCCTCACGACTTATACAGCACCAACGTATCAAGTATAGACGGATGCTGCAACCTTATTCACGGCAGGGTCACCGATTACTGTAGTTGCAATATTGTTAAAATCAATGTAGGTGTCACCAAGACACGTTCCTAAGACTGTGTTCTACTGTAATCGGGGTTACACATGCTGAATTGTGTAAACTAATGCTGGACGCTGATGATTATGAGAAAGACACTTTCTCCAAGCAATGGTTAGATGTGAGCTGGCTATCCTTGGGGGAGACTAGAATGTCATATTTGGGGAAACACAACGTGCTTAACAGTCACGGCTATGGGTCGCTGTGAAGTGGAAAGCCATGACAGAGAAATCTGCTCTTGTTTTACTATCCGAGCAGACGTGAGAAGGTATTAGTGAGTGGTCATCATTGAAAGCATTAGTCTATGGGGTGCCTGAGAAACTTCTTGGGTTAACTCAGCGACGCCGCAGTGATTGGATCAGCAGAAGAACCCTACAGTTGTCTGCCCAGACGGCTCAAGCCGGGTCCCGCAGCGATGCTTCCTTCCGCAAACTCCGAAAGATGACGGCAAAATCGGCTAGGGAAGACCGGAATAAATATTGGACTGAAATAGCGACCTCGATGGAGCAGGCCTCAAACGTAGGTGACACTCGAAAACTCTGCCAAGTTAGTGGTAGGCCCTCTACACTGAGCGACTCTGTTCGTGACGTGAAGGGCAACTGTATTGCTGAAAACCCGGCCAAGGTCGAGCGCTGGCGTGCGCACTTCGAGGCCCAACCAAGCCGGATTCCATGCTGGGGGTGGATGTGTGGACCAAATATTCACACTAAGGCGCATCCTTGAATCCCGCCATAATTACCAGCAACCGACAGCCGTATGTTTTTTCGACTTCGAGGCCGCGTTCGATTCCGTCCATTGTGAATCCTTATGGCGGATAATGGCACTAGATGGCCTACCATCGAAAATCATCGTCATGGTCAAGGCCTATTACAGCTCAACAACTGCACGAGTTTTGGTCCATAACAATCTTTCACAAGCACTCGATATCCGGTCTGGTGTTCGACAAGGTTGTATTTTGTCGCCCATCGACTGGATTCTTGGGAAATCCCTGCATGAAGAGAACGGTGTTGAGCTTGCACCCGGACGCCGGCTGGCTGACCTCAACTACGCAGATTATACCGCCTTACTAGCCTCAAACTTTGGTAATCTACAATCCATGGTGTCGTGCGTGAATGAAGTCGCTAAATCGGTCGGCTTGTCCATAAACGCGGGGAAGACCAAATTTTTTTCAAGCTGCATCCCTGCCCAGGAAAAGCACCTCTCGAGGTGGATAGTTTCAAATACTTTGGGCTAGGTTGCTGCCGAATGGACAGAGCAAGGATGAGATTGTCTCCCGAATCGATACTGTTCGTCAGGTTTTCTCAAGCCTTAGAAAGTGCCTGTGGAACCGACGCGACATTTCTATCGACACAAAGATTCGCATACACCGTGCATCTGTCTTTCTTTATGGTTTTGAATGCTGGGCTACACCATAGAAGATGACCGAAAACTGGAGGCATTTGATCATTTCTGCTTGAGGACTATTCTCCGAGTGAAGTACACAGACGAGACGGTCCACAATCGCTGCGCAAACATCGCAAGGATATCTCAGGCCATCCAAGAACGACGCCTGAGATAGTTCGGATACGTTCTTCGTCGCCAACCTTACGAGATCAATGTTACTGCCTTTGAACCGACTCCACTACCCAATTGGAGACGCCGAAGAGGGGGTCGGCTCAAAACCTGGCTCGACACAGTTCTTGAGGATATGGAAGTTGTTCTTGGACCTTCGGTATTCGGCGCCCGTCGTTGGGGAAGAGAATGGATTAAACTGTAAGGTCTACTGCCACGGATCGTCATGCATGGAGGAGCAAAATCCGTGACATAATCGAGGCCGGCTAGATCAGGCATAATCGCAGCTGTAACAAGTACAATTAAGTAAAAAAGCCATGACAGGAAGCATTAGCTTTGCTGCAACAAACGGCTACCATATTGATTGCGAATCTAGTCATACCCGCTGGATGGCCCTGTGTTAGACACCGATACAATACACGGTGTAAACACCAGCGGTGAGAATGGACCAAGCTCCTGTAGGGCGTGACATGAACATACATATTATGTGGACCCTCTCGACGACCAAACAGGTTTATGTCCGCCTAGCTGCAAACGCTTCGCCACAATGCTGACTGTTTTTAAGGTGCCCTCACAAAGACAGGATGCTCTACCGGGAGGCATAAGGTTCCGATTATGGTCCAGTTGCCTTCCTTAGCTGCCACCCACGATTGAGCATAATTGACTGCAATCAACAAACTACAGTTAGGATCCCTAATACGATAACAAAACTGATCGAGTGTTTTATGGGACTGACTACACGATCAGACCTCCATTTAGTCAAAATACTGCATCCACAGACTGAACGGATGCTTTATCATGCTAACCTTCAGAAGGAAAGATAGCTAACTGCGTATAAGGGCATTGGTTTCCTTGGCATTGTCACTGAAATGTTATTAGCAGTAATACTCAGACATCTCCTCAGGTGTTGCAAAGCTAGGAATGGTGAGAAAGGGCACGGCTAACAATAGTGTTGTGGAATGTGGTGCGGTTTACCGCAATTCTCTGTGGTTGATCATATCCAATGATGAAATCAGGCTAAAGCCGTTACAAGCGATAGAAAGACACGGAAAACAGGGATCAAAGTCCAGGTGAAGATAACTATCTGATGCCACCTTCACATGTATTTTAGGACTGTTTTTGCCAAAATTGAATAATTATATAATGAACGAGATTTTCCAACACGCGTCGACGGGCCACACTGGCATTACCATGGGTGAGCGTACACAAACTACAGTTTTGAATACGCCAACGAGACTGCGATACTGATGAAGTTCCCGTGGGCAAACAACACTAAATTCTCATGACTGCGAAGGCAGTCACAGTGGGTTTAAAAGCACTTTCCACACAAACGAAGATGAGCGCCTTGATCTTTGCTGTCTATATATCTTTTACGGTACAGTAAACGGCGAGGTAATTGAGGTGGGGGAAGTTTCTGATACCTCAGACCGAACTTACTGACAACTGGACAAAGAAAAAACGAAATTAAATACTGGCTAAAGTAGGCATACACATTCTTTGCTCGACTTGGTTACAATTCAAGTAGACAGCACGATACTGCGAAGATTCTGCCAAAGAATCTACTGGGACACGACGTCATACACATAACATCAGAGAGTTTAATATACAGGGCTGCACCCCTTCTAAGCCTTTCTAAAATTTTGTCTCAAACAAACAACTGGTTGCTGTTTACATCAACCCAACTCAGAGTGCTCAGCAATGGCTGTGTTCACCTGGAAGCAAAGTCAACTCGCCCGAATCAGGCCCCGATTGCGGACAGCGTCCGCGATTTCAACTAAAGACTAAGACATCTGTACTCAACGCGAACAGCCTTTCGCTGCATGGGTTGCCGACAAAGTAATGCGATATAAAATAAGGAAACTGGACGCGTGTAGCCCGTGGCATATAATTAGCTGAATCATTCATGAGAAATTTCACCAAAAGCATAAGTCAGTACATGCATATATTGCAAACAACGCATTAAAAAAAAACAGGAAGAAAAATGGCATTAAGAAAGTCATGCAAAAATAAGGAAAGAAAAAGAGCGCGCAATGTTTCGAGTGTAAGAGTGAAAAGAATGATTGAATATGGATACGGATCAGGTTTTAGTCATTTAATGTTGTTCAGACTGGTACTTTAACAAGCAATCTGTAGGTTCATCAGGCAACAGCGCCGTATAAAGACTAAGGGTAAACGGTTCGAGAAGAAGACTCCAGGGGGGTAAATACGAACAAGAGGTACTGCGGTAAGCAAGAAAATATTAGCACACCGCACCAAATAAGATCTCAGTGTAAGATAACGTCAATGTTAACGACCATGCAGAAAACAACGAAGGAGACAGGGATGCGACCCAAGAAGAGACAGAGAAGGACTGTGATGTACGCATCTTCCGGCGGTACCAACTGGCTACTGCTTTCTGGATCAGCCACCCCCTTTTCGGTTTCGTTATCAGATTATCTGTATACATTGTTGTTACACAAGACCGTATCCGAAATGGCACAGTTTCAGAATCCAAATGAATATGCGTCTGATTAGAAGAACAGGCAGTGTGAATAACAGTATAATCCATTACACCTCATTGGTGGTATGGAGTGTCGTGTACCTGGTGGCCAAAATAAGCCTTCTGTCGTTCTGTTGTTGATCTCAAGTTTGCGCGAAGGGGTTACATATAAGGCGTAAGAATTCCTGAATTGGTAGTACTTAGCTGTCCGGCGATAGGAACATTGATGCGGATGGAGGAAAATGCATCCACTCAAAATTACAAGAAACGAAACCAGCTGAAGTGGGTGTAGCTGTGCGATAGGCCACCACTACGCAGGACGAAAGCTTGCCCCACTGCTTCTTCACAAAGACTTTGAGGAGCTTGTTCAAAATACGGTTTGGCAGTTGGGCCAGAGCATTTTCTCGAGGGTGCGCGAGAGTTGTAAACGTCCTAGAGATGTCGAGGTCACAAACCTGCTCAAGGATTGCCTTGTCAAAATTCGCCATGCAATCATGATAGATCGATAGGGGGCACATCGAGGAGACATCCAGTGATTGAATGCGGGACGCCACGTGTTGCTGTATACCGAAACCCGTTTAACTTACTTGATTTCGTTCATCATCACAAGTATGAACCTGCGGTCTGAGATGTGAACCGAAGGGTGCCGACGATATCGAGGACTAATCGTTTAAATGGAAAACTTGCTCACATGTGCTGTAGTGGTGCTATCAAAGAACCACAAGCCTTCCAATTATTGCAAAAGATGGCGATGTGCTGGCAGAGGTCAGACCAGTAAAACCACTCTCACGTATTGGTTTGTCCGGCAGAGCCCAATTCCTTTTACGGCCAGTGAGCACTGCCAACATGGAGCTATCCAAAATAACGGCATACAAAACACGGTTGTCTTTGGACAGTGGAATGGGTAAACTCGACTTTACCAGTGATCACTGGTTGCTAAGGTTGTAAGCCACTACAAAAAACCACAAAACGTATCATCAATGGGACGGTATCGCCCATCGATAACATATTCAAACAATATGACGGCGTTCAGATCAGCCCTTTGAGCCAAAGCCCAGTCATGTCACATGGGCTATCAGTTTTGTATTGCAGCGACTCACAAAGTCATTCAACTCCTAGGCCATCCGGAGCAGGAGCTTAGTTGAGTTTCTCTTATTGGTACATTTTAATTCCTTATCTGCTTTTTGAAATGAAGAACCCTTATGAAATCGAATGCCCTATTTAAATACCCCTGATAACACTTTACTAGCGTCATTATGCTTGGGGACGGAGTCCTGGTCAGAGTGCACATAGATCACATGGTCAGTCATACCGTCTTCCCCCTCTCCACACCTTCAAGAGCAGCTTCGCAGGTCACTACCTCAGGCATTTCCCTGCATGATGTTGAGCCCCGGATAGCAGCGATTCAGACCGTGAGACATCTGCGAAGAGGGGGACTTGTAAGCCACGAAAAATGGATACGAGCGCCACCTCTCGCTTGGTCGTCGGCGTAACCCGCCACGGCGAGGCTGCGTTGTACAGGCTACATGCAGACCGTTACTATATGCAAAAAAGGAACGTTGGAGGCTGCTCAGTGGCGTTGGTAGAGCGCAACCTAACGCGACAGAATTGGGATGAGGGGGGATAAACACAGCAAGAACAGCTAATTGTATGGGCACACGCAATCGGTGCGTGGGTATGTGACCTCAAAATTGAGGCCGGTGAGGAAGAGCCTAGCAGCACAAGAACAATCAGGTGCATACGAGCGAGGATAACGCCGCAAAATTGTTATCAGGGCACATGCCTAGGTTTCCGCATGGAGAAAGCTGTCTCTATAACCTCTTTGCGAAAATTTCGTCCCTCCAGTTATCTTTGCAGAGCGAGACTACACGTGTCTTCAGGCAGATTGAACGGTTCACAGAAAAATTGTACAGTTATAACTGAACATATTGGCTCTTAGTTGATTTTATAAAATTAAGGTCGATATTAAGAAAATTCGATTACTAGATTCTAGTTTGTCTGGTAGATGGGATTTTATTGATCATCTTGTCTGCCATCATAAGACACTGGTTTATTACACATTCTAGTGCCAGAATGACCCACATAACAATAGTTTGATGGAAGGGAGGAGGTATAGAAAGTTCTAAACACGTGTTCCTAGTAGAATGTTCTAGAACAACGCGCATCCATAAAACATTCTGGAAACCGCGCTATTGGCTAAATGCCCAATCTGTGGAATGTACAGCCACAAATACCAACACATTGCACTAACCCAATTTGTTGAGTGACGACAGTAGTGCACTAAAACAAACTTGCATAGAAGTATAAAGAAAGTCAAAAAGGCCAAAAAAGGACATACAACAATTTAAAATAACTAGCGAATTCTTTATAAAAATTAATTTTAATGGTATTTCTGCCATATCTAACTTATTACCGTCAATACCTACCGTTAGTAATCCATTCATCAGTTCACCATGTCAACTTACCGTGACATGCATTTATATTTTCTTCAAATTTATAACAAATAATGTTTTTTTACTTTATTTATTCGTTGCATGAAATATATATCTTTTTTAACGGTTGTTTCTGCCTGCGTCCATTTTCCTCATCGCTTGGGTATTTCTGGGTAAAATGGCGACTAATGTATATGAAGAATGTTTTTAGGCCACTTTTCTTTTTGTGTTGACCTGGATATGTTTTTTTTTCGAATTTTTCGAAAGCACACTCTTAATTGAAGCATTTTCGTATTTCCCGTTATCTCCTAACCTGTAGGAACTAATATGAATTTTTCGATTGATTAACTTAACCTTTTTAGTGCAGCCATGCGCATTTGCTATAGCCCTGTATCAGTTTTGCCTGCTTTGCATTGAAGACTTTGTCTAAAATAAACACATTTAAATTAACATGGGGATCTTAAGGCAGATTTTTGCTCAAATGCCGTTGGGTATTGCATTGCTGTGCAATGAGATCCATACCAAGAAATCAAATAAATAAATAAATAAGTAAATTGTATTTTTAAGGCCCAGAGGGCCCCATCATTACAAACTTAGTACCGTGGCTTAAATAAATACAAAGTGGATAATTGCTGCACTATGTGAGCATCCATATGAACAGCAGAAATGAGTAGTATGGTAAACATATCCGATTCAAAAAGATTTTGCCATTTTTAAAACAAAAGTCAACAATCTTTGGCATATACGGTGAACTGGAAAGAAGCAGTAAAAAACCCCTAGGGTTAAATCGGAGGCGGAGTTCGGCGAGCCGCCAATTTAAAAGGGATAGGAGAAAATAACTGCTTTTCTAAAAAATTAATAGCTTAATGCAATGGGATAGTATTGTGATGTTGCTGACAACGTATGAGGGTTCGAAAAGCTCCTTGTCGGGTGAGAGATGATAAAGCAGTCAGAGCTACTGTTTATAAACACCAGTGGAGGGGAGAGAGGACGAACTCATCGTAGACAACAAGGTCGAAACTAAGAGGGGACAGTAGAGGTCACGAGATCATCATCGAGGTGCGATCTGGCTGACTGCAATGTCCATCACCAAAGAGGCGAAACCATCAGAACCCGCCTCGATCATCAACAGAACCTGGAGACTTTCGTCAGGGTTGCCATCTCGGAGGAAAGTATCAAGGTAGTCAAGAGTTGGCAATGCTTGTTTAAAAGGAGGGGAAGAAAAAGTGAACGCAAAGATTGACTCTGCAGAGGATGATGGAAATATAATTAGAGACCAATATAATATCAAGGGAGCTGTCTCAAATACCAGGAGGACCCTTTTCAAAATCCAAAAGTTGCGAGTTTGGGAAGGAAATAGACAATAAGGACTTTATATCTTCCGAAGTTAAATGTTTTCCTAATTTGGTTTTGAAAATAGCTAATGTAGACGACAACCATATTTCCAGTGGAAGATTATTCCATATAAAAGCATATTTAGAGGCATAAAACTGAGAACAGTTAGTTGTGGAGCTACGAGGTAGTAAAATGATCATGGAAGAATAACGAGTGGCATAGGGGTGATTTACCGGAGTGTAGCTGCCTGTTAAGATCTCTTGTTAACCAGGCGGGGCCAGTATTCTTTTTTTGCACACTCACTGGACAAAAGCGTTCAATCAGATCGAGTGAGACTGTCTTAAGTGTTCGCCAGTCATCGTCTGGATTCCCTTTAAGCAAAAATCCCATCTCATAGACATGAGTTCTTTCCTCGTCGCGTTAAAATCAGCCTTCCATATATTTCGCTTGCATTCCGTTCCATTCTGGCGCTGAGAATAAAGTGAGTAATCCCACATCAGCGTACTATGGTCACTCTTACCGAGGGGTGCAATAGAATACACTTCATCAATGCTAGAGAAGTCCTTCATAAATACCAGGTCCAGGCAATTTGCTCGCTGGTTCTCTCTTAATCTCATTGGTATGTTAACCTTCTGTAACATAGGTTGGTCGAGAGTGAGATCCATTAGTTTGTGGCCGAAGAAAGTTGGTGCACCATCAACTGTCAGATTAACCCAGTCTACTATAGGTGCATTGAAATCTCCAGCAATAAGCACCTCCTGGTGACTTGCTACTTCATTGAGCAAATGGAGGAGGGAATCATCAGCTGCACTTGGAATGTTCGGTGGTCTGTAGATCTTCAAGAATTGCAGGTTCTGTGAACAATCCTTTTTAATCTTTATCCAGAGAAATTCATATTCAAGGAAGATGGAGTGTGTTCGTTCGACTGCCGAGATTCCTGTCCTAACATATACGTCCACTTCTCCTCCCTTTCTATTTTTCTCGGTCTTTTTGAAAATGTTGGTATCCATCTATCAAAACCTCGCTATCCGCGATTTCGGCTTTGAACCACGTTTCCGTAATGGCACCGATATCGGGGGTTCAGTCTTATACTAAATTGCTTTGAGTTCATCTACTTTCGATAGGAGACTCTGAGCATTGGTATACAAACTTCTCAATTTTAGACTGGGTAACTCCGCGATTGAATACTAGAGTCTGTCATTGTTTTCCGAGATGAACTGGCGTCTATCCCGCAGACGCTGAGTTCTGATGAGTGGTCGTCATCCGAGTTCTTGAGCGCCTTCTTTTTATTATTCAAACTCTGTACAGTTAAGTTCATCGTATTTAGTGTTCTCCGTCTCGGCGAGAATCCACCTTGATTATGTACGGCGTCTGCCATAAGAAAGACCTCTTTATCACTTTTATTTCCCCATACTTTATTTGGAGCCATTTTTCCCCCTGCTCGGTCCTCCTCTTCAGTTCTGCTCTCAGCATCCTCATTTTGTACCTTTCCTTGGGTTCGTAATCCGGCTGAACTAACACATCCCTGTGTGAGCTACGGAGGGCCATTCTCTGTTCTAGGAGGCGTGAAGCCTGAACATCATTTTCAAGAATGATTTTAAGAGGCCTCGGTGATGATAGTTCATGTGAAACATCCGCTCTCCCTAAACGGAATGCTTTGTGCACTGTTACGCATTCGCCATCTTGAAGAATCGAATATGAGTATTCTCGGAAAAGACTGAGGTCATGTTCTTCCCTTTTCTTTGCAATCAGAGAAGTGGATTCGAGAACTCCTTTAATAACGAGATTGCGTTTTCGGTCGAAATGTATGTTTGGTGACTTTGAGTTCAGATTTGCTGATAGAGCGTCAGTATCAGGAAGAATGCTACTCTGGTCGACGATGTTATTTGCGTCAGTATGAGCAACTATTCCTAAATTTAATGGCAAACCCCTTTTAGAAACTTTGCCAATTTGTCCTGCATTTGCTCCTGTATTACCAACAGAGGATTGCACTTGAGCATCTATCGGTAAGAACAAGCTTTTTCCGGAGTTCAAACCACTTTTTTGTGAAAGCTTCTTGGCCCTTTTCGACTTAGAATTCTTCGTCTTCGGTGCTTCAAATTCGACGAGCTTTTCAACTTCACCCTTTTTTGTATCATTCAGTGACGATGCCGCATATGTTTGTGTATCCAACACATTTCTGCTTCTGTCTAAGCTCGATGACAGTAGTAAGGTGTATGAGCTGGTTTGATCTTCCTTTTGAAGGGAGGAAAGGCCTACTGATTTACTGAGCTCTGTAGACGCAATGTCTTTCAGCTCTAGATTAGGTATTCTTGAGGAAGCTATATTTGCATACGTTATTTCTTTGGTTGGAATTCTCGTTGCTATGGGTGTTTTTTTTCCGGGTGAACTATGAACCTTCTCTTTGAGATCGGCCATTTCTTGTTTCAGGTTACTTATCTCTTTCTCCATCAATTAGAATTTCTGCAAGAGATTTAAACACCCCATGCACTTTTCGTTCTCGTAGGTGGCATTCATTAGTGTTCCCAGGCTTTTTGCCCGCTTGGCAGGAGGAGAAGTGGTAGCAGAATATCTGTCTTTGTCTTTTTTTTGTTTGGATACAATTTTGTTTTCCAGATTGTCGTGAGGACGTAGCACGGTGGTTATATTCGTCGCCACATGAATCTGCGACCTGGGTCCGAGACCCGCAAGCGCCGCGGATTATTTGCCTCCACACAGATGAGTCCTGAGCGTCTGCGTTTTCCATACCTCTTATGACTGTATTCGAATACATTTAATTTATAAATCCTCTTAAATAACTAGACTAGGATGCAATAGTATTTAGCACACAGACTTCTAATAAGCATGCGACGACTCAGCCTTTGCTGCGACTTCTCCCTCCCTGATGAAAGCAGATTAGAGCAGCACACCGCTGGCGTGAATTTGAAAGCAAGTAACACTGAAGCTTGTATTTCTCGTAGGGAAAATGTCCCGGACGTGGAATAATCCTCAGTGATGGAATATTTGGATAGCCGCAGAATCGTTAAGTCCAAGTAAATATTTCCCAAAATTAAGAGACTGGACAATTCACTCAAGAGTTAATCCAAATCTACGTGTCTTCTACACTAAGGTAGAGACTAAAACTTCGTAAACTCAAAGGAGCTGAAATTCGAAAAGACTGGGTAGATTGGGTAAATCGGACAGTTGATGGTGCACCAACTTCCTTCGGCCACAAGCTAATGGATCTAACTCTCGACCAACCTCTGGTACAGAAGGTTAACATACCAACGAGATTTAGAGAGAACCAGAGAGCAAATTGCCTGGACCTGGTATTTACGAAGGACTTCTCTAACATTGATGAAGTGTATTCTATTGCACCCCTCGGTAAGAGTGACCATATGGTCACTATACTATATAGTACGCTGATGTGGGATTACTCACTTTATTCTCAGCGCCAGAATGGAACGGAATGCAAGCGAAATATATGGAAGGCTGATTTTAACGCGATGAGGAAAGAACTCATGTCTATGAGATGGGATTTTTGCTTAAAGGGAATCCAGAGGATGACTGGCGAACACTTAAGACAGTCTCACTCGATCTGATTGAACGCTTTTGTTCAGTGAAGGTGCGAAAAAAGAATACTGGCCCCACCTGGTTAACAAGAGAACTTTACAGGCAGCTAAAGAAGAAGAAGAAAAAATGGAAGGTATTCAGGCAAACAGGGTCAGCAGAGCATCTCAAAGAATTTCGTCATCAAAAATACGCTGTTAAAGGAATGATTCGTCAGGCAAGGAAGATCTATGAATCAAGAATTATTCAAAAGGCTGAATATAAACCAAAAATTTTATTCCATTATATCAGTAGCCGACTAAAAAACAAGGACCCAGTAGCAATACTCATGGATGGAAATGGTGTTGAAGTCGTTGCAAAATTGCGACAAAGCCGAGTACGTAGGTCAGTTTTTGCCTCGGTTTTAACTTGAAAACCGAAACTTCAGCTTGACCACGTCAACAGTGCTGTTATAGACGCCGGTCCAGTGCTTGAATATATAATCTTCCAGGAACCTCTCGTGGAACGAGAACTGCGAAATCTGAAAGAAGCGAAGTCATCTGGTCCGGACGATATACCGGCAAAGTTATTGAAAGAACTGGCCAGCGAACTGTCCAAACCACTAGCGCTTATATTTACTTCGTCATTTGAATCAGGAAACTGCCATCCGAATGGAAGGCAGCAAATATATACCCCATATACAAGAGTGGTGCTCGATCTAATGTCAACAATTATCGGCCTGTCAGCCTAACCTCCATTTGCTGTAAAATAATGGAATCAATAATCAAGAAGACATCCATGAAGTTCCTTGAGGAAAACGAATTACACTCAGGACTTAGGGCCAGTACTCTTCTTAGTGTACATCAACGACTGTGTCGACGACCTGGATTGCAGCGCCATCATGTTTGCAGATGATGTTAAATTGTGGAGGGTCATCAGATCTGATTTCGATAGGCACGCACCTTAAGAGGATATCAACCGTCTTAGCAGCTGGTCTGCTCGTTTGCTCTTAAATTTTAACGTTGGGAAGTGTGTGGTTCTAAGACTGCGTACCAGAAGGACTAGTGAGGAGGATGATTCCTACCAATACCTTCTCAATGGGCAGCCCCTTTCAATTGTTCAGGAAAAAAAGGACCTCGGTCTTCTTATAAACTCCTCACTTAAACCATCTTCAAAGTGTTTAAAGGCAGCTAAATGCGCTATACAGGTCTTATTTGCGCTCAGACGTGGATTTGTGCAGATTGATAAGGAACTCTTCCGAAAAACCTACGGGGTATTTGTTCGATCTCACTTGGAATATGCCGTCCAGGCCTGGCGTCCGTGGTTTAAGAAGGATTATCTACAGCTGGAACGAGTGCAGGCGAGGGCTACGAAGATGGTCAAGAATCTTAGTCACCTGGCGTTGTTAAGGACCTGGGCATATCATATTCCAACGGTCTCAATCTTTCAGAGCATTGCGCCCTGATTGTCTCCAAAGCACGCAGAACTGCCGGGTTTATCCTCCGAAATTTTAAAACTATTGATATTAGACTTCGCCTTTATAAAATGTACGTTAGACCTGGCCTGGAATACTGCTCGTTTCTATTTAGCCTTCTGCGCGCTAGCGAACGGAAGAAAATAGAATCGGTCCAACACTTCTTCACGAAAAGAATTTTATCGTTGGAGCACCGTAATCTGTCGTATCAAGAACGCTGTGGCCCTTGTTAACATTGATCCCTTATGGTTTCGCCGAGTGCAGAAGGGACTATTTTGCTTTTTAAGCTTTTTGAATAATCGTACATTTAATCCCCTTATCACTGTGAGGCAGCTTGACCATCCTCGGCGCAGCAGTCATCGCAGCCGACTCAATCAACTTCTTCAACCGTCGTTAGTTAAAGCACAACAAAGTAGACAGGAAAAATGGACCCCAAAAACTTCAAAAAGTGCATTTAAACTTAAGTATATACTGAACTAAAACAAAATTCTCTCATTTACTATCTGCAAACCTTGGTGACACCGTGAGTGTTTGCATCAGCCGAACCTGGTGGCCATAGTCCGCATGGTCTATGAATGTTTTCCCTTGGTTCGAACCGCAGCGGGCCAAGGACGATCGGGGTGGATATTTCCGGCTTTGAAAACATTTGGCAGACTCTGCAATCATTAGGGGAGTGTTTGGCCTCATCTTCAGCGCTTCGGTGATGATCCAGTTGACCTCCGCGATGTCTCCCGTTGCCCCCCCCCCAAGGGCAACATTTTTTCTCCTAAAAATCACTTGAAGTTTTTTTCACTATCTGCTCTTTTTCAACTATGTTCGACCCAGTTTGCTCATATCAATTAGCACCGCCAACAAACCAAGATACTATTTCTTGTAACCACAACACGCATTTACAAATAGGGAATTCAAAGGTAACTCACCTTCATCTCCCTCAAATATAATGATACTTATACAAGTCAGTCTCCTACAGTATATTTAAAATCAGTATAATGATTTAGCCATCAAAAATGTATTTAAAGCTAAATTTAACACGATTTAAAACAAGGGAATGTTGTTCAATGCGAGGCAGTGTCAAATAAATTTAAGTCACTGTAAGTCTTTATAATAATAATAGGTTTATTGATTTGGCACTGCTTAGCACCGTCAAATCCTTAGAACACAGGAAAAAACCTAAAACAAACTCCTCTTTTCATTAAACACTTAAGCTTTGTTTTGATTGTTTGCTTAAATAGCAGTGTTGAGATGACGAGTTTGTTTTAAGTAAAAAAAACCTGTTTTCCAAGGTTTAGAAATAGCAAAAATGAAGTTAAAACAGCTATACAGAATGAAGATGAATGTATCAGAGAAATAATGTTTAGAGTCAAGACTAGTCTGTTATTGACGTTCGAGGGTATTCATTTGACAGAGGTAGAAACGTCTGCGGTCGATTCGAAGGGATAGGTACTTCCAATCAGATGCGAGCGCAGTCGATTCCGGTGTGGGGTCTGCCGAATAATTAGACTTAGTTGACTGATTGCTAAAGAGGTGAAAATAGATTAGGAGCAAGAAGAGTTCAACGGTAAGAAACTTTCAATGCAGTCATACAGTCTTCATATTTGTATTATATATCATAGTGTTGATTATGTTTGATCTAGCTGTATGAAACCGGTAGTACCATTCGTTTCATAAAGCTATATCAAAAACCTAGACGTGTGGCTCATTGCACATTCGAATAACATAGAGCATAAATGATGTTAAAAAAATGGGAAAAAAACATACTACTAACAGACAGAGATAAAAAAATAATAAGTTTTGCAAGTTAGTTTTTAAAAGCAAATTGTTTTACTTATCATAAAAATTATACATAAAAATAAAGACGCTATCCAAAAACATTTTTAAATGTAAAGTTATCATAATTTTTTAAAATAGTTTTAAAGAGAGAAAAAAAGCTGCTTTTAGATAATGGATATATAAATCATTAAATTGAGAGCCCTTGTGCCTAGCCAGAAGATAAGTATTTATGAGTCTTGTAGGTCACTAACCAAGTAAGTAACGGTAAGTAGTTTTTGTGCTTCAAGTCGCATTTGACATCCAAAAAGGGCAATATTATAAACATTTAAAACTATACAACTGTGATATGTTAATATGAATTTATCGGTATGTGTGAGGTAGGCGCAAAATACCATCACTGATACAATTTTTATCATACATACAGTAATTTTTCAGCAAATGAGTGTCCAGTTTGCGTTTAAAGGTTTCAACTGTTTCTGAAGGGGCCGCCACGTCAGAGAGCCCGTTCGACGCTCCAACGACCCTCTACGAGAATGCGTTCCGTTGGACGTCCGTATTCGGTTAAATGCAGTCTAGTTTATTAAGGGAAATATAGGCAAAATCTTCGAACTCCATTTTTCAGTGTGGCTAAGAAAATTAATCAAAACATAATTAAAAAGGGAAAAAGCAATGTTTTGCGTAATTGCATGCGAAAGCAAGCCGCCACTGCCTAATAAAAAAGGGTATAAAAATGATCAACTAACATATAAAAAGTAGTACTTGTGTATATAATTTGACGGCACCAAGCAGTGCCAAATCAATAAACCTATAATTGATGGTAAGCGGGAAGCTGGTGAGAGAGTCTCGCTGTCAGTAAGTAAATGCGATGAATTTGCTATGGTTATAAATTCTGTAAAAAGGATACGGAAATATAGCAATTAGTATTGTTACACTAACTATTCGTTATAACTGTGACAAGACTAAATACATCAGGCTGCATTATAGTGGGCAATGATAGCGAGTAGCATGGTCAAAACACTTTATAATAATAATAATAATAGTTGTATTTAATGCCGGTTTACAGGCATTGTCAGATGAAATATTCAGTGGGTAGACGCTGGCAGTGAAAAAAACTCCTGAATATATATCAACGTAGTTTTCCTGGTATTCCTACTGTTGACTTAGTCAACAAAACTGGGTCAAGTCCACCTCATTCCCATTCCACGCTATCCACTCCAGTCTCAGCTGTCCAATCTATTAAACTTGTCAATAACCTGGGCAAGTCAAAGTATGCTCCAAACTTAAGTTCCAAAAAGAAAAACGTTATTAAAGTGGGGAAACCTACTAACCCTCCAGCATCTACCATACATACCCAAACTTTCCTTAGCAATTATCCCAACCAATCAACTTCTCAGGCTCCCCCATTCTTTAACACTAACCCTTACGGTAACAGTTTTCCAAAACAATTTGTTCCATTTTCAAATCTTATTCTCCCCCCATATTATTCCAATATTTCTCAAAATCCTATTTATAGGCCTCATTTTTTCGCTTACGCAGAAAATAACCTTCCTCTCAATGGATACCACCCAAATCTGTTTCTCTACAATTATCCTAATTTCGTTAACAGTAACAGCTTAGCTAATTGTAGACAGCAGCAATTTTAATTTCCGTCCGCACCTTCCTCTCTACAGTTTACTTCCCCACCACCAAGTCTTTCTTTTTTATAAGTAACGATAACCCTAGTTTGGATACTCGAACTACGCTAGATGTCATAGTACTTAATGCTAGATCTGTTTTAAATAAGATGGCCCAACTGAGAGCCAATGCTTTCGACTTAATGCCTGATGTTTTATGTGTAACTGAATCTTGGACCAATCCCTTAATTTCCGACTCTTTGCAAGTCATAGACCAGTATGATCTCTACCGTCAAGACCGCATTAACAAGCGTGGTGGTGGTTTTCTTCTCTTTATTAAAGCTTCATTTAAGCACTTCCCATGTGATCTAGATGTTACTTCATTCTCTGTTAATTACTGCTTCGCATCCATTATCCTGTCACCCCGGCAAAAGGCGATTCTCGGATGTATTTACAACCCACCTAATTCATCATCCGATGATGATGCAAAACTTTGTGAAATTTTTAAATTGATTTCTGAGTCCAATTTTAACATTAAAATAATCGCTGGGGATTTTAATTTTCCTGAAATTGACTGGATTTTAAACTTTTGTCCACCCAGATTTCAGCCTTTCCTCGATACCATTAATTTTTCTAATTTGTCCCAGCTTGTCCGTTCTTCAACGCGAGACAAGCATATTTTAGACCTGATTTTCACAAACGACATTGCTCCCCTCTTCGTTGATTTTAAGCAGGGCCTCTTCCAAAGTGACCATACACTAATTCACTGTTGCCTTCCGATTGTTTCATCGAAAAAGGCTAGTGCCGTTCGTACCTATCATGCTTTTGACCTTGCAGATATGAGCTTAATTAGTAACTTTTTGGACTCATTGGACTGGCAGCATCTCTCCTCCATGAACGACGAGGCAAGTCTTTGTGACTTCATGTCAGTCGTTTCAAATAACATCCTGGAGCTTGTGCCAACCAAAATAGTCGAGCCCTACGTCTCGAAATCCACCGTTCCTCACTTTCTTTTGCCAAGACTAAAGAAATTGAGGAAACCGTTGAAAGATCACTATACTAGTTCGTTATCCGAACATCTATGGATCGCAGAGATTTTTGAATAAGCCTCTAAGATTCGTCTTGCACGTGACAGACAGAGGGAATCTTGCGCACTCAGTGAGCCAAACTCTGCAAAATCTGTTGCTCAACGGTTCCGCCGTCGATCCTCCTCTAAACGAGGTTATGAAATTCCTCCATTACTAAACGAAGACAAGAACTTCGTTCTCGAAGACTCTGAGAAGGCAGAACTGTTTAGTGAGTTCTTTGCAAATCATCTTACGATGGAATCTGAACCGGTTCCGACGTTTCAGGCATCCTCATTGAATGTTATTAGCACTATTGATTTCTCCTTAGAACTAATTCGTAAGCAAATAATTCATCTAAATACTCGCATTCTTCGGGGACTGACGGTATTCCAAACTCAGTTATTAAGAGAGTGCCGAGCTTCCCCCGATTGCTTAGCCATATATTCTCAGTTTATCTTCTAAACTGATTCTTTCCTGACTCATGGAAGACATCTATTATTCTTCCTGTCTTAAAGTCGGGATCTCGTTCGGACGTAAATAATTATCGAGGCATTCACAAAACCCCGGCTCTAGCAAAACTTCTCGAAAAAATTATTTTTAATCAAATTCTCGACTTTTGCCTAGAAAATAAGCTCTTAAGCGACTCGCAATATCGTTTTCTACCTGGGAGATCATGCGACGTGTGTCACTTAGCTTTTCTTAACCTCCTCACTTCCCTTCGTAATGAGCAGTAGTCAGTGGTTGTGATCTACTTTGACCTGAGCAAAGCCTTTGACAAGGTACCGCACAGACGTCTTCTGGTGAAACTGGAAGCCCTCAGCATCCAGCCTCCTCTCCTTGACTTCATTGGTTCCTACTTGTCTAACCGCAGCCAGTAGGTCTTACTAGGTAACAGCTATTCGAGGCCTCAGCCGATCACGAGTGGCGTCTTTTTCAAGCACGGTTCTAGGTCCCCTTCTCTTCATTCTGTACATAAACGAAATTTCAAATTTACTCACAAATTCACAAAATTTCGTTTACGCTGACGATCTCAAGTGCATTTATTCATTTTCTAAAGACTGCCAATAGTTGCGTTGATAAAATCAACACTGATTTACTTATGCTCTCACGTTGGAGCTGTACTTGGCAGATGGAATTTTCTCCATCCAAGAGCAGTTTCATGTGATTTGACCCCGCCAAGCTTCCTGGACCCTTAGTATTTCAAAATAGTACACTTTTAGAACGATCAACCATAAAAGACTTAGGTCTAAGTTACACAAATAAGCTAGCATTATCGCCTCATGCAGATCGAATTTCTGCAAAGGCTGCACAGATATGTGGTTTTATATCACATAATTTCTTCCTTCCGGAAATAAAGTTAAACCTATACCGCATATTTGTTCTTCTTATCCTAGAATACTGCTGTCCCCTCTTTGGGCTGATGAACGCCTCTGACTGCAGTAAGAATGAAAAAGTTCAGAGGGTTTTTACTCGAAGACTATTTTCTCTTCCTGGATCCAGTATCTCTTATACGGATAGATGCCAGTTAGCAAACATTAAATTTCTGTGGGTTAGAAGACTCGAAGCCGGTCTCTGCTTCCTGTTTCGCGTTAACTCTAGCCCAAATCTCCCACGAATTAACGCTCTCACTCCGGTAGATCGACCCTATGCCACTCGTAATTCTTCCATGATCATTTCACTACCCCGTAGCTCCACAACTAACCGGTCTCAGTTTTTTGCCTCTAAATATGCTTTTATATGGAATAATCTTCCACTGCAAATTAGGTTGTCTTCTACATTAGCTATTTTCAAAACCAAATTACGCAAACATTTAACTTCGGAAGATATAAAGTCCTTATTGTCTGTTTCCTTCCCAAACTCGCAACTTTTGGATTTTGAAAAGGGTCCTCCTGGTATTTGAGGCAGCTTCCTTGATATTATATTGGTCTCTAATTATATTTCCATCATCCTCTGCAGAGTCAATCTTTGCATTCACTTTTTCTTCCCCTCCTTTTAAACTAGCATTACCAACTCTTGACAACCTTGATATTTTCCTCTGAATTTGCAACCCTGACGATAGTCTCCAGGTTCTGTTGATGATCGAGGCGGGTTCTGATGGTTTCGCCTCTTCGGTGATGGACTATGCAGTCAGCAAGTTCGCATCTCGATGATGATCTCGTGACCTCTACTGTCCCCTCTTCGTTTCGACCATGTTGTCTACGATGCGTTCGTCCTCTCTCACCTCCACTGGTGTTTATAAACATTGGCTCTGACTGCTATATTATCTCTCACCCGACAAGGAGCGTTCCGAACCCTCATACGTTGTCAGCAACATCACAATACTGTCCCATTGCATTAAGCTATTAATTTTTTAGTGAAGCAGTTTTTTTCTCCTATTTTTTTAAATTGGCGACTCGCCGAACTCCGCCTCCGATTTAACCCTAGGAGTTTTTTTACTGCTTCTTTTCCAGTAAGGTATATGCCAAAGATTGTTGACTTTTGTTTTAAAAATGGCAAATCGTTTTGAATCGGATATGTACTACTCATTTCTGCTGTTCATATGGATGCTCACATAGTGCAGCAATTATCCACTTTGTATTTATTTAAACCCCGGTACGAAGTTTGTAATGATGGGGCGCTCTGGGCCTTAAATATACAATTTATTTATATATTTATTTAGAGTTACCGACAGAAAGGAGAGACGTAGAAAGTCAACGAGTATTAAACACACTTTTGATTAATACCAAACTGTATTTGGAGTTTTCATATTCCCGTCATGTTTTAATAAAATTTTCATAAATCACTTCCCTTGTAGGATCATGTGGTAATGAACGGACTGATTCAGAGTATAGGGCCAAGGGAAATCCTCTATCTAATAACCATGTACACGAAGTGTTAACCACCTGTGTACATGGAGAATAACTGAGTCGGAAAAAATTGCAATTAACATTAAGAGGTTCGTCACGGGCAATGTCTCTAACCCCTCCAATAAACGTATACTCAAACCAAATCATTTAGTGTGCAGTCTAATGTTTTTACCCGAATGCATTATTAAACTCGAAATGAATTCTCCTTTGTATCCGTGCTCTAGTACTTCTATGAAACTATGTCGTCCCTTGCATTTAGCCCTTATTTAGTCTTGATATACGTGTACATTTTGCTTTCACCCTCTGCGGTTTAACTGGACTGAAATTCAGACGGAAAATCAATTGGTCTTCGGCGTTTTTCGGCTGGTATTCCCTTGATCAGTTTGCTCCCTTAAGTACGACAATTTGACCACTTCGTTGTTGGTAGTTTCGATTTTATTGTTACTGAACATATTTTGTTTTCAATGGATGTTAAAATGATAAAGATATTCACGGAGAAGCTCGTGGCGTACTGGCCGGACTAATCCGTGGTGCAGCTGCAGAAAATCGGTGCAACATGTTTCTGGTTTTTTTTGCTAGCAACCGTGCTGTCAGTATCTTTTATTATATTTTAGATAGTCTAATATCTTTCTTAAGATATAGAGGTAATTACCTCCAAATTCCGAATTCCTTTTATCGAAATTGTTTTTCGCATGCTTGGTCGACATTATAAAGAGGTAACCACGCGTGAGGATGGTAATTTAAAGTGAAATTGTTTCATTCTTACTCGTTTTTAAGTAATAGTTTGTTTATTTGACCTGTGCCATCAAAAGTCATTTGCTGCATTTCTTATAGGGCAGAAGTTTTATTCAATGTAAGCTAGACTCTTTAAGAAGACCATAGGCCTTCGACTAACTCAGTGAATTCCTTGATGTACATGAATCACTTAGCGTGTTATGTGGAAAATAAACAGCCGGTATCGCACGGAAACTTAATTCTACAGTTTATCTATTTAGACAATGGTGTTCTTAAACCGAAATAATGTTTTTTTGTACGCCTGGCATTTATGTGCTTCGGGTCATTCCGAAAGGCTATATCCTATGATGGCGAAACAGTTAAGTCTCAAGAACTCTTTCTGGAAACCAAGTCCGTTCTGTATCGATACGATAGAATGGGTGACTATCGTCCTAGAGAAACATTTTTGTTGCGTAACCCGTTCTATCTCTACACTGTGTCGCTACTCTGTATATCTGAGAAGATCGCGTAAAGGTGAGCGTGGAAATGCTGTAGCATTTACCTCATGACGATGCGCCGTTTGAAATTGGTTTCGAATTTCAAGTCCTTCGAGCCTACGAGTTTTTAGTCTCTACCTCAGTTTAGAAGACATGGTGCTTGGACATGATTAAATAATTGTCTGTATATTCTCCCGAGTTCAGGCATAGCGACTTGGACGTAAGGATTCTGTGGCTTTGAAAAAATCCCACTATTGTGGATTCTCCGCTGCCCCAGGATTTATCTCAACTGGAAGTGCAAGCTTCGATCTTCGCTCATTTCTAAAACTCAAACTGGCTGTGTTATCCCTGCATCTGCTCTCAATCATGGAAGGGGCTCAAATTAATGGCTAAGTCGTTACATCCTCATATTTTTATATCCTTGTTCACATCCTCATATAGTCATATTCTTGAATATCATAACCGACTCTCCGTTTATTTTTCAACGATTGTAACATCAAGTATTTGCTTTGTATCCCCATAAATATGTAAACCACAGGTGCCCGCAATTTATTAACTCAAAAATTGGTACGGGGTCTGGTCTCGACCCTACGCCAAAAAAATTGCGTAGGACTGACTACCGACGCCTCTTACCCCTCGGTCATATCGACAGTGGGTTTTGATCAGCAAATTAATACACTAGCAGAAAATAATTGCAACTATCGATATTCTGCTAATTTTTCACCTCCCGCTTAACGGGCAAAAAGTCTAGTAAGCTTAATTAATGTAGCTTACAAAGATGGAACTTGTGTGGAGTGTTTCAGCCTTTTTCCAGAAATTTTTAGGGATTGAGCAGGAGGTAGCCAATCTAAAGCAAGAAATATATAATTTTGAAAATCTATTTCATGTTCACCTGTTAAAAAGCTCCTGGCCGTCGAAAACCTACGGTAAAGAAAAGTTCGAATGCATATATAGCCTCTGCAATCATACCTTAAACTCACATAAAGGATATCGTTTATACCGAACCCAGTAACCCAGAGGACATTTCAATTTATTGGCAAAAGTGCTCCGTTATGGTTATTGGCGACAACCATCAGCCCCACCTAAGCATAGTCGGTCACGATCTAAACGTGCCCGGAGTAATAAAGGATCTGGGCATATCATACTCTGGTAGTCTTAATCTGTCAGAGCACTGCGCCCTGATTGTCTCGAAAGAACGCCAAACTACTGGGTTTATTCTCAGAAATTTTAAAACCGTCAAAATTAGAATCAGCCTCTATAAAATGTATGTCAGGCCTTGTCTGGAATACTGCTCGTTTCTATTTAGTCTTCTGCACGCTAGTGAACGAAAGAAGATAGAATCAGTCCAGCACTTCTTTACAAAAAGAGTTTTCTATTCAGATCACCGAACCCTGTCCTACCAACAACGCTGTGAGCTTACAAGCCTTGACCCGCTATGGCTTCGTAGATTACAGAAGGGACTATTTTTACTGTTTAAACTACTTAACAGTCGTAAATTTAACCCACTTACATCTCTGAGGCACCTCGACTACTCTCGGCGCACCAGTCATCGAGATGTATTTTTATTTCTTCCTTTGGCACGCACAGTTATATACCGACAGTTTTTTTCGGTAAACGCTATAGCAATCTGGAAAAAGCTACCTAGAAGTATCAAAATTCAGCAAAGCTCTCCCTTGTTTACGCGAACTGTCACTAGTTTTCTAAATCCAGGATACCTTCCAAAACTTTTGGGTGCTGACTCTGTTGAAGCTCTCTTCGGTTCTGATGGCGTTCACGCACTCTGAATCCTGTGCCGGTCTTCATGCTGAGGGGAAAATTACTGGCTCTGCAGACCTCAATCGGCTTATTTCTCAGTCGACAGCGAACAGCCGCTCGCCGACATACCTGCTGGTGCAGAATACCGGATCCGTAACACTGAATGGAGAGGTTCTTCACCGGGCACCTGTGTTAACGCATCACTGTCCAGAACTTTAATTACTTAATAAGCTGCAGTTTTTTCTCGTGAAATCACATGAAACAACGATCAGGAGTTTTTTTCACTGTCAGCTTGACCCTCTACTGTATATATATATTTTTTGACCTTGCCTGTAAACTGACAATAAATAAATAAAATAAAATAAAATAAGTTCAAATGGGAGTCCCATCTAGTCATTGCTGCCAACCATCGTCGCTTAGTTAAGGCAGCATAAACTATAACCAGGCTTTACAACCCAGCGCCGCATCGCTGCTGGACGCTGCAACAAAATGCAATGTTGAAGAGGTTGGGGAGTTTGTAAAGCCAAAGAGGAAAAGGTCTAAGAAGACCAAGTCGTTCACAGATTTGGCTCCAGTCAGCCCAAATACCCGGTAAAGTTGGACCTATCGGACCAAGTGAACTGGATACAATTACTCACTCAGTTGAAAGATCTGAGTTGCAAACGAGCGCCCGATTGAGTTGCAAACAGAATTTAGTCATAAAAGTGGTTCCAGGGTCAGCGTCAATAACTCCAAATGAGCGAGTTAAACAGGACTTATATGTCCTTCAATTGAATGCAAAAACGTTGCTAACGGATGGTAAGTTCATCCAAATTCTCAAGGCATATAGAATATGGAAGGCTCCGTCAGCATCCGATTCAAATAATTGACCAAGACCTTTTAAAATCATCTTAGAAAACAAAGCACAGGCACAGCTCCTGCTACAGAGAAAATTAACCCTACGGAGTCTGCATTCTGAAGTTTTGTTCCAGCCGGAATACGGGCTGAATGAATGAATGACAATGAGACAAGTAAAAAAAGAACTGACAAGATGAAGAACTTACGGGGACGAACATATCAAAATAAGGGTCGTACAAATAGTTCAAGTGAAAAGAGCACTTATTTGGCCGAAGGCAGTCACTCTTAAAGCTTTAATGTCCTGTCCCAGAAACAAAAAAAACGCCCGCTTAAAATTTTCTTTTTAAATGCCAGATCTCTGCTTAATAAGATGCATTTGCTGCAGGCTCTGGTTTTCGTCCACCGCCCAAGAATTGTAGTAGTTACCGAGACATGAACCACGCCCTGCGTATCCGACTCCAAAATTTCTATTCTAATCTAAGCTTACATTCGGAATGATCGACACGAGTGCCATGACGGAGGAAGCTGTATCTATATCAAGCAAACAAGTACATGTCTGCCATTGGACTATCCACAATTTACAACTGTAGAATGGAGCTGTTTGCTCCGAGGTGTTCTAAAGAATAATAACCCTAAACTCGTTGGTTAAAGGTTTAGGACGATTGCATAATTTTTAAGAGTTACAGGCACTGCCCTTGATGACCAGCGCATATGTGTATGACCACACATTTGGATACATTAAACTTAAGAAACCACCTGGCTGACCAGGCATTGAGTTTGGTGATATTCGATTGTAACCCCTTTACGTCGTCAGCACAACTGACTTCAGTCAATATTTTTATGTCATATGGAAACATGACAGCTTCAAAAAGTAAGTCATTAGGACAGTCTCTCACTTAGCGAACCCAAAACAGAATGCAGTGGAAAACCACTTTCTACTTTTGCCCATTCCGAGATTGAGTTTCCAATAACAACTTTCTGTATTCTTATAGACCAGAAACTCTTGATCCAATTGACATGTTTTCCTCGAATTCCTTAGTCCCAAATCTTCTCTAAAAGAAACCTGTGTGGTTCGCTTTCAACGGCCTTCTTGAATTCAAAAACTTATATGACATCTACTGAATAACCTTAATCTGTGGCCTTTGTCCACCCCTCGTTCGACTGGAGAGCGTTCGTGGGTCAGGCAAGTCCCAGACAGAAGCCGTGTTGGACATCGCATAAGATTTGGTTGTTTTCCAGCTGGCCGATTAAATGCCTCTTGATAATACCCTCCATTATATTACACGCTATCAAGTTACACTGACAGGGCGGTAATTTTCACAGTCCACTAGTGAGCCTCCTTTATAGATCGGGTGAGGTATGCATACTTACCTTCCTCCGGGAGTTCGCTTTCTTCAAAGGACTTTTGGAATATGATGGACAGTGGTTCGCACAGTTCGCTTGCAAGTTCGATCCGGCCCTGGGGACTTGGCGGGCGGAGTAATTTGGCCCAAACTTTGGTCGGTAAAAGCCTAGGTTTAGGTCCTCTGTTGTGGAGGAGGAGAAGGAGAAGGAGGAATTAGAGGAAGGGAAAGGAGGAGTAAACATTAGTTGACAAACGAGTGGAATAGCAGCAAAAGAATAAGGCTCTCGGATGAAGACGGTATGAAAAAATGTGGAAAGAGAGGTTGCTTTAACCTGGTCGTCAGCCTCCAGTTTTCCGTCTGCAGACCTAAGGGCAGATATCATTTCTTGAGTTCTCTTTGTACTCCGTATGTAGCCACATAGTTTTTTAGGGTGTTCCAAATATTTTTGCTGTATGTTCAGTTTGAAGTTCCTTCTCAGTTTAGTAGCCTTGCTTTTACAAAGGTTGCGTTGCTGCTTATATTCCTGTAAGTGATAATTGAAACGGGTTTATCTGTAACGACTCCAGAGGCGATTTTATTTGAAAGAGGCCTGCAATTTTGAGTTTATCCACTTTGGGCGGTTTGTTTTTGTCTTTCTTCTGAGAGGACAGTTGAGGATAACAATCCTTTTCAATGATGAGCTGAAAATCTTCCAATCGTTAATGGTTTCATCATGTATTTCTGTTTCCCAGGATATATCTGATAGTCGTCTTCTCATAATTGAGTAGTCCCCCTTCTTAATGTTTCTTTCCCAAGTATCGGGCAAATTTGGTTTGGAAAACAGTGAGTACTCCAATTACAGTGTAATGTGATCGCTTGACCCTAATGGTGGTTGATCCTGTAGATCGAGCATATTATCCTAATCTCGAGTAAAAATCAGGTCAAGACAGTTTGAATGTTGTCCTTCTCTCACCCGTGTTAAAATGGTGACGTTCTGACAGAGAAGTTTGTTGCCCATTGAAGTAATTTGTGGTTTAAGTTATCTGGAATTACCTGCACAGTCCATGTTTTCCAGTCAATACCAGGAGCGTTAAAATCCCCAACGAAAAGGACCTCTTTCTTTTCGCTGGCTTTGTACAGTTCTGTTATGAGAGTGAGATCCTGATGGGAAGTCTGCTAAGGCGAAAGGTACACAACCGATATCGTCAGTGGTTTGGAATACTTAACAGATATAGTTATGCTTAAGAGTTTCACATCGTGTAATGGAATATGTAAGTCAGCCTTAGCAGTCAGCTGGCGAGTTACATAAACTATAAATCCTCCTCCGCCTCCACTTCCTCCTCCTCCACCTGCTCCTCCTCAGTTCATTTCAGTGTTCAGTTTTTGAGTAAATAGGCTTCTGCCTTTGAAATCCCTATTTTTTACATAAAAGTTGGAAAAATAAGAAGCAATGTAAAGAAATTACAGTCAAGTGAATGCAGGCTGATTTACGTGGTACACTGATATTGTTAAGGTAAAGTAGTCAAATAGTCTTCGTGGTGCTGCAAAATATGTATTTAAAGCCGATGCTTGAATATATTCACAGACTGGAACCTAACAATCGCCTCAGGGCGGTTATAAATAAATAGGTTTATTGATTTGGCACTGCTTGGCGCCGTCAAATCTTGTCACCTTTAGATCCACTTGGGAATTCTGATCATACTATAGTTCTTTCTACACTAGAACTAGAGGCTTCTGAAACGTTTTTCCAAAAAAATATAGCTTTTTCCGTGATTTCAGATCAGCAAATATGAGGGAATTGCTAACACACCTAAATTCCCACGACTGGAATAACTTCTTTGTATGTTCGGATGTGAATGTTTGTACTGATACTTTTTGCAAAGTTCTAGGTCCACTCATTTCTCGTTTTGTTCCCCGTAAGAAAATAATTAATGTCCAGGATGAAGTCTACCTCCCTTTATCATTCCGCCGTAGACTGCGCAGACTCTTCCGTCGTTTTCATCTACAAAACGACACCTCCGTCCTGCCATCGATCCAACAAACCTTTGAAGAGGCTTAGAGGCTGTCTGATGAAAAACGACAAGCCAATGTGGTTAACTTTGCCGAAAACCCTTCGTTAAATGTTGCGAAGCTCTTTGCGCACAGTAAAAGAGCAGAGAAAAACGCAGCACCTCGTACTTCGAGACGCCTTAGGAAACCCAATAGTTGACGCTAAATTGACTGCTGATAGCTTCAATGCTTTCTTGTCTAGAACCTTTAGTGAACATACTGTCGCCCCTTTTCCTAAAGTCCGGGTTTGGACCGGTAATGTCCTCGAAACCATAACTTTTACTCTCTGGGACGTGACCGTAGCCATTCGGCATTTTCGTCAATCTTACAGTCCAGGACCAGATGGCTTCCCGGTCAGCGTTCTAAAGGCGGATGCAAACGATATATTTCCGTCCCTTCTGCATAAGATATTTAATCTTGCTCTTGAAAGTGAAACTTTCCCTATTTTATGGAAGGAATTGCACATATTGCCTATTCCCAAACACAGCCGAACTACGTCATTTGACGACTTTAGGCCAATAAATACACTACCAGCAGTCTCGAAGATCTTCGAGACCTTGATCAAAGACAAGATGATGCGCCACCTAAGAGAGAATAACCTACTTAATGTGGCTCAGCATGGTTTTGTCGAAAAAAGGTCTTATGACACTTGCCAGCTCTCTTTCTTTGATCATGTGCTACAATCTAGAGACAGTGGTTTTGCAATTTACACCGTTTACTTCGATTTCACGAAGGCTTTTGATCGTACTGACCATGATCTCCTACTTCTGAAACTTGCCTCCTTCGGCATAGGTAACAAGCTTCTGAAGTTAATATTTTCATATTTGAATGCTCGCGTACAACGGGTTAAAATTTAGGATGTTATCTCCAACCCCACGCATGTGAGGAGCGGAGTTATTCAGGGCAGCGTGCTCGGCCCGCTTCTATTTTGCCTCTTTGTCAACGATGTTCCTGATTGTTTTCAGTATGCTAGGCCCTTTATGTACGCTGACGATTCAAAAGTTGCCTATCGATATAAACCGGTTGATCGCAACATCGTGCTTGAGCTCTTTGAAAAGGATCTTCAGGCCTTCGCTCAGTGGTGTCGCACATGGCGCCTCTCACTTTCGTGGCAAACGTGCTCCGTTATGGTTATTGGCGACAACCATCAGCCCCACCTAAGCATAGACGGTCACGATCTTAATGTGCCAGGAGTTAAAATGGATCTGGGTATATCATAATCTAGTAGACTTAATCTGTCAGAGCACTGCACCCTGATTGTCTCGAAAGAACGCCAAACTACTGGGTTTATTCTCAGAAATTTTAAAACCGTCAACATTAGAATCAGCCTCTATAAAATGTATGTCAGGCCTAGTCCGGAATACTGCTCGTTTCTATTTAGCCTTCTGCACGCTAGTGAACGAAAGAAGATAGAATCAGTCCAGCACTTCTTTACAAAAAGATTTTTCTATTCAGAACACCGAAACCTGTCCTAACAACAACGTTGTGAGCTTACAAGCCTTGACCCGCTGTGGCTTCGCAGATTACAGAAGGGACTATTTTTACTGTTTTAACTACTAAACAGTCGTACATTTAACCCACTTACATCTCTGTGTTCTAATAAACTTCTCAGTGTGTAAAGGCAGCATAACGCGCCACACAATTTTTATTTGCGCTCAGAAGTGGATTCGTGCAGATTGATAAGGAACTTCTCCGAAAAACCTACGGAGCATTTGTTCGATCTCTCTTTGAATATGCCGTCCAGGCCTGGTATCCGTGATTTAAAAAGGATTATCAACAGCTCGAACGAGTACAGGTGAGGGCTACGAAAATGGTCAAGAATCTTAGTCATCTGCCTTACGAAACCAGACTAGTTGAACTTGATTTGTTTCCTTTTAATTACAGGCAAATTTGCGGTGACCTCATCCAAACCTACCAGATTATCAGAGGCCACGAGTGTGCCCTAGAATTTGCTGACTCCTTCGAATTGGCTAAGACGGAAAATCTGCAGGGTCATCCCTTTAAACTGGTGAGTAAATTGGTCCACACGGACGTCCGTCGGAACGCCTTTTCACAGAGGGTCGTTGGTGCATGGAACGGACTCCCTGATGAGGTGGTCCTTTTAGAAACTGTTGACACATTTAAATGCAAACTGGAAACTCATTTGCTGAGAAACTATTGTACATATAATGAAGCTTATGTCAGTAGTGGCAGCTTATACGTGACCCACACATATCGATGACCTTACGTTTTCATTTGTCAGAGTTATTGCTGTAAACATGTATTCTTTTATCATTTTTTAATGTGAATAGGAAGCTCAAGAGCAAAAGCCTAATTCCCTCAATAAAGTGACATAAAGGGACTTATATCTGTTAAATAATACCACACATCTATTTTGAAATAAGATAGGACATTTTCAACTCAGTTCTTTAACATAGAATTTGGGCCGAAAGGGCTCTGATAACGCCAACTTCGGGAATCAGGCGCTTTTACGACGCAGTGTTTATTATCGGCGATAGCTTCTTCAATTCTGAGTCCTCCCGATGAGCTGCAGTATCTGACCCTAGAAGTCAACGCACCAATTGGTCACAGCTTGTCCGTTCTTCAACGAGAGACAAGCATATTTTAGACCTGATTTTCACATACGACATTGCTCCCCTCTTCGTTGATTTTAAGCAGGGCCTCTTCCAAAGTGGCCATACAATAATTCACTGTTGCCTTCCTATTGTTTCATCAAAAAAAGGCTAATGCCGTTCTTACCTATCATGGTTTGACCTCGCAGATATGAGCTTAATTTGTAACTTTTTGGACTCATTGGACTGGCAGCATCTCTCCTTCATGAACGACGCAGCAAGTCTTTGTGACTTCATGTCAGTCCTTTCTAAATAACATCCTGGAGCTTGTGCCAACCAAATTAGTAAAGCCCTACGTCTCGGAATCCACCGTTCCTCACTTTCTTTTGCCATGACTAAAGAAATTGAGGAAACCGTTGAAAGATCACTATACTAGTTCGTTATCTGAACATCTATGGATCGCAGAGATTTTTGAATTAGCCTCTAAGATTCGTCTTGCACGTGACAGACAGAGGGAATCTCGCGCACTCAGTGAGTCAAACCCTGCAAAATCTGTTGGTCAACTGTTCCGCTGTCGATCCTCTTCTAAACGAGGTTATGAGATTCCTCCATTGCAAAACGAAGACAAGAACTTCGTTCTCGAAGACTCTTACAAGGCAAAACTGTTTAGTGCGTTCTTTGCAAATCCTCTTACGATGGAATCTGAACCGGTTCCGACGTTTCAGTCATCCTCATTGAATGTTATCAGCACTATTGATTTCTCCTTAGAACTAATTCGTAAGCAAATAATTCGTCTAAAAAACTCTTACTTTTCGGTGACTGAGGGTATTCCAAACTCAGTTATTAAGAGAGTGCCGAGCTTCCCCCGATTGCTTAGCTATATATTCTCAGTTTATCTTCTAAACGGATTCTTTCCTGACTCATGGAAGACATCTCTTATTCTTCCTGTCTTCATGTCAGGATCTCGTTCGGACGTAAATTATTATCGAGGCGTTCACAAAACCCCGGCTCTAGCAAAACTTCTTGAAAAAATTATTTTTAATCAAATTCTCGACGTTTGCCTAGAAAATAAGCTCTTAAGCGACTAGCAATATGGTTTTCTACCTGGGAGATCATGCGAAGTGTGTCACTTAGCTTTTTTTAACCTCGTCACTTCCCTTTGTAATGAGCAGCAGTCAGTTTTTATGATCTACTCTGACCTGAGCAAAGCCTTTGACAAGGTACCACACAGACGTCTACTGGTGAAACTGGAAGCCCTCGGCATCCGGCCTCCTCTCCTTGACTTCATTGTTCCTACATGTCTAACCGCAGCCAGAAGGTCTTAGTAGGTAATAGCTATTTGACGCCTCAGCCAATCACGAGTGGCGTTTTTCAAGGCACAGTCCTAGGTCCCCTTCTCTTCATTCTGTACGTAAACGAAATTTCAGCTTTAATCACAAATTCACAAAATTTCGTTTACGCTGACGATCTCAAGTGCATTTAATCATTTTCTAAAGACACTGCCAATAGTTGCGTTGATAAAATCAACACTGATCTACTTATGCTCTCACGTTGGAGCTGTACTTGGCAGATGGAATTTTCTCCACCCAAGATCAGTTTCATGTGTTTTGACCCCGCCAAGCTTCCTGGACCCCTAGTATTTCAAAATAGTACACTTTTAGAACGATCAACCATAAAAGATTTATGTCTAAGCTACACGAATAAGCTAGCATTATCACCTCATGCAGATCGATTTTCTGCAAAGGCTGAACAGATATGTGGTTTTATATCACATAATTTCTTCCTTCCGGAAATAAAGTTAAAGTCTTTTCTTCCTATCCTAGAATACTGCAGTCCCCTCTTTGCGCTGATGAACGCCTCTGACCGCAGTAAGATTGAGGGTTTTTACTCCAAGACTATTTTCTCCTCCTGGATGCAGTATCTCTTATGCGGATAGATTAAGGTCAAGGTCAAGGTCGAAGGCGGTTGGTTCAAATTTGAAGATATGTGAATTCTCGAATTTTTAAAACCGATTTCTTCGTTTCCTGTTGAAAATATTAGCTTAATTATTGACAATTTATTGTATTTCAAGCACATTATCAGGTGCACAAAATTGCAGTTATTGCAATTGCAAAAGGGTAAAATATAAAGTTTTTAAACTTTTTTTCACCCTACATAGCCCCATTAAAAGTTCTCGCAGATTTACGACAAAAGGACGGAATATAAAGGTTAATTCTAGAAATAAAGTTGAAATTTTATAAGTTAACCTTATTTCCAGCGAAAAATAATTTTCAGTAACTGGTATTTAGAATTTATATTTGGTTAGCACCAGCAAGACACTGTCTAAGCAAACATTAGTAACGAAATAAAGTTATTACAATGTATGCAGATATATGTACAAATACATAACTTGTCCTGCTATTTCAACAGTTAGCGATGTTTTAAAATTTATGGTGAACTAGAAAAAAATAAGCAGTAAAAAAACTCCTACCATAAAAATGGAGGCACAGTTCAATAAGCCTTCATTTTTTAATAGAAGGTAGAAGAAAAAAAACTGCTTAGGAAAAAATGGTCAGGTGGTAGAGTAGGGTAATACGGTAGTAGCATTTCAGAATGAGATAATGAAACGTCGAGGTGATTCGTTCTTGATCACTTAGGCGTATGAAACAAAATCTCACGAAAATGCGTCAATGAACTTAAGTCCTCAGCATCTTAGGATCCATAATTGAATTCTGATGATGGTTAGTATCCAAAGAAACGGTAGCATTTTAGACTGTGGACCACCGAATATGAACGTCCGAATGATGTAATCGTTTGGATGACTGGTGATTTATGGAGACATCATCGTTCATGGGCGACCCGAGGTAGCGAAAATAGAGTTTCAAGAGGGTCACTTAAATTCCCGATGATCCTTTCTCCGAGTCGTGGGGAAAGCTAATGGGAAAAGATGAGGAAACTAAAAGGTTAATAGAATCAGTGTTAAGATAAATGTGCAGTCTTCGCTTGAATGCAGATAGACTAGTTAACGACCTTATTTCAATTGGCAAGTTATTCCAAAGAAACCTATACCTAGAAGCAAAGAAGAGAGAGCATTTACACGTGGAGGATGCAGGGGAGGTATAATTAGTGCAGAATGTCTTAGGTTATAAGGAAGACTAACGGGGGTAATGACAGAAAGCTTGGGGACAGTTGAACTATTATTTAGTCGGAAAAGGAGACAAAAGCCTGCTTTAAGTCTCCTGACCCAGAGAAATTAAAGCTTTCATTAGCTGGCATCTTGTTGAGTAGGAAGTAGTTGAAAGAGTCGGAAATAGGAGTTTTTTTGTGAAATGTCTTTGGACATTTTCAATTTTTGAACGGCTAGATTCGTTCATTAAACCGAAGAAAGGACAGCAGTATACCAGTTGATATAATTTTTCATCCTGCATAGCCTCCTCGCTAATTCTATTTTCAGTTTCAACTCGTTACCTAGCAGATTTTTGCTTGCAGTGCCTTGCTTAAAACACATATTTCAAATATTACATCTTTTATTCGGCAAAACGTCACTAGTGACAATTTTCCTTTCGTATTATCGATTTGAAAAATACTTATATTTTAAAATCAATAGGAAACCCCATTCAGTGCTTAGACGCAAACATCCTCTTCGCGTAAAACTTCCACTAGAGCAACCCTCCTTAAGCATGAAGAAATTAGACCTTGACGCCCTGGAAAACTTTAATACCTTTATGTCTAAATATGGTTCTCTCTTCATGATCCTTGGTACTATTTTTGAGGGAAAGTTGTCTTCACTCACTTCTCAACAATGCGTCAAACTAGAGCTTTTTATAAACATGGTCAGTACCGAGTAAATTGACCGACATAAGAGGAGTTTCAATTTTCTTTTAAAAAACGTCCCCAAGATTAAAATCCCCCTAGACGTTGCATTTCAATTCCTTTACTCATGCGGCTTTAACTTTAAAGTCGCTGAAGCTAAAAGGTTGTCTTCCCGTAGCAAAAACCCGCCAGTTCTGGTCAAACGTTTTTCAGCGATTGAAGTTGACCTTATTTTCTCTAAGCATGAGCACTCAGCTCAATATTTGAAAAAATACATGTTGTTTATCTGTAGGGATAAAACCCCAATGGAACGTCGGGTTTCACCCTCATTAGCAAACAAGAAGCCTTGGTCTACACCTACAATACCAAAAGTTATCTCAGAGGTTTGTCCTGTAGCTAATGCAAGCCCACGGCCCTCCGGATCGACAGGAATTTCGATTCCAGCTGAATCTTCACCCATTAACCTTGTTCCTGGTTTGAGTGAAATTGTGTCAAAGCCACTTCTTTCCCATTCCAAGCAAACCATGCCTGTTATAGCTGCCAAATCTACTAAACCTAAGAAAACTCCTAGTAAATCTGAATCATTGGCTAATCCAGGCATTACAATCAGTGACGTCATTACCGATGGGAAACCTGCTAACCCCTTAGCATCTACAATAGCTGCGAACGCTAATGTTAGCATCCTTCCCAACCCAAAAGGTGGCCGGAAATCCCCAAATAATTAACGCTCCTAATAATGTTACCAGTTTTTCGAAATCATTTATTCCTTTTTCAAATGCACGTTTTCGGCCAATTTATGCTACCTTTCCTCAAAATCTCATTTCTATGCCACCCCCTATCTTTCAAACGCCACAATATAGCCTTCCTTTCCAAGGTTTTCATCCAAATATGCCGCTGTACAATAATCTCAGTTCTCTTAACAGTAACATTTCGACAAATTGTAGACCAGAGCCATTTTGTTTCCCACCTTTCGTTTCTTCTTTCCAGTTTTCTTGCCCCGCCACCAAATTATCCTTTTTTATAAATACTGATGAGCGTAACCTGCAGCTCAGGAATACGCTCAGCTTAGTTTCACTCAATGCGAGATCAGTTGGAAATAAGATGGCAGAGCTTAGAACAGTAGCCTTTGAGCTTGATCCAGATGTGCTGTGCATCACTGAATCCTGGGCTCACTCTCTTATTTATGACTCAACGCTTGCTATAGATAATTTCAATTTGTACCGACAAGACCGCGCTGAAAAACGTGGCGGTGGTTGCCTCCTTTATATTAAGTCATCCTTTGTACATTTCCCTTTTCAGCTGAGCATTTCGTCCTTTTCTGGAAATGTGTGCTTTGCTTCAGTCATACTGACGCACAATTAAAAAGCGCTAATTAGCTGTGTCTATAATCCTCCGTGTTATTCTTGCAAATAAAGCGAGCTCTGTGAACTATTTGAAAAAGTTGCAGACACTCAATTTGATTTCAAAACAATCGTAGGCGATTGCAATCTGCCAGACATTGACTGGCAGGCAAATTCCTCTCCGCCTAAACATCCGAAATTGGTCGATACTATTAACTTTTCAAACATGTTTCAACTGGTCAGATCAGTTACTCGAAATGACAACATTTTAGATTTAATTTTTACGAATGATTTCCACCCTCTCTTTATGAATTTTCATCATGATCTTTTCACAAGTGATCACGCAATAATCCACTGTTGTTTTCCAGTCCCCCTTCTTACGAAGCCTGAGGTCAAGTGCAATAACCTCGACTTTGCTAACACAAACCATGAAATGATAAATAATTTCGTAAGCAATCTAGATTGGCATAGCATATTTCAATCAACGATCCAAACTTTTTCCGTGAGCTATTGCAGAGCCTCACAGAACAAATCCAGGCTTTAATCCCGCTTTAAGATTTTTTAATTCAAATACAGCTTCTTCTACTGTTCCGCATTTTTCTCCAGAACAGACTTAAAAAAATTACGAAAACAACTTAAAGATTCATCTCAAAAGCTCTTTGTCCGTTCATTTAAGGATTGCACAAATATTTGAATTAGCATCGAAAATTAGGCTCGCAAGAGATAAGCGTAGGGAGTCTCGGGCACTAAGTGATGGCAATTCATCCAAATCTGTTGCTCAAATCTTCCATGTTCGGTCATCGGCTAAGCGTCTGAATGTAACCCCGCCCTTACTCGACTGTAACAAAAATTTGTTACAGACGATTTGGGCAAAACAGAGTTGTTAAATGCGTTTTTTGCCAACCACCTTACCACTGAACCTAGCCCCACTCCCACAATTCCTCTGCTTTCCAATTCGCTTCTAACAACCATTCATTTCTCGCCTTCATGTATTCAAAAGGAAATAGCTCACCTAAAAAATTCACATTCGGTTGGAACTGATAACATTCCAAACTCACTTATTAAACAGTCAAGGGATTTTCCACCTTTACTAAGCAAGTTATTCTCAGTATTTCTCGAAAATGGTTTCTTCCCTGGTTACTGGAAAACTTCTATTATAATACCAGTTTTTAAATCTGGTTCCCGCTTGGACATTCATAACTATCGCGGTGTTCATAAAACGCCCTCTCTTGCTAAACTCTTCGAAAAACTAATTGCAAAACAAATCACGGATTTTTGCATAAGCAATCAAATTATCAACTTTTCCCAACACAACTTCTTACCGGACCACTCTTGTGAAACCTGCCACATGTCTTTTCTAAATCTACTAACCTCTCTTCCTAATGATCATCTCTCTGTGGTAGTTATCTATTTTGATCTAAGTAAGGCATTCGATAAAGTGCCTCATAAACGACTTCTAGCTAAACTAGAAGTTATAGGATTTCATAGTCCCCTTACTGACTTTATTTGATCATACCTAAATGATCGAAAGCAAAAAGTTTTAGTAGGGTCCTCATACTCAAGTGCTACCCCGATTGTTAGTGGTGTCCTTCAAGGTACCGTATTAGCTAATTTGTTGTTCTTACTGTTTATAAATGATATTTCATCGATAGTTAAACATTCTTAACCTTTTATTTATGCTAATGACCTCAAATGCGTGTATTCCTTCTCTAACTCTACGAACGAATGGTGCCTAGAACAAATTAATTCAGACTTGGATGCTCTTTCGGCCCGGAGCTCCACATGGCTAATGAAGTTCTCACCTACTAAGTGTCGCTACATGAGTTTTGGGCCTGTGAGGCTGCCACAACCTCTTATTTTTGAAGGTTGCCCTATGATTGAATGTTCCTCCATCAAGGACTTGGGCTTAAGGTACACCAATAAATTAGATATTTCGCCTCAAGCCGATAGAATTACAGCCAAAGATACTCAGATTTGCGGCTTTATTTCTTTAATTTCTACCTTCCTGAAATTAAATTAAGACTTTATCGTATGTTTGTACTTCCCATTCTTGAATTTCGCTGTCCTTTCTTCGGTTTAATGAACGAATCTAGCCGTTCAAAAATTGAAAATGCCCAAAGACATTTCACAAAAAAACTCCTATTTCCGACTCTTTCAACTACTTCCTACTCAACAAGATGCCAGCTAATGAAGCTTTAATTTCTTTGGGTCAGGAGACTTGAAGCAGGCTTTTGTCTCCTTTTCCGACTAAATAATAGTTCAACTGTCCCCAAGCTTTCTGTCATTACCCCCGTTAGTCTTCCTTATAACCTAAGACATTCTGCACTAATTATACCTCCCCCTGCATCCTCCACGTGTAAATGCTCTCTCTTCTTTGCTTCTAGGTATAGTTTTCTTTGGAATAACTTGCCAATTGAAATAAGGTCGTTAACTAGTCTATCTGCATTCAAGCGAAGACTGCACATTTATCTTAACATTGATTCTATTAACCTTTTATTTTCCTCATCTTTTCCCACTAGCTTTCCCCATTACTCGGAGAAAGGATCATCGGGAATTTAAGTGACCCTCTTAAAACTATATTTTCGCTACCTCGGGTCGCCCATGAACTATGATGTCTCCTTATATCACCAGTCATCCAAACGATGACGTCATTCGGACGTACACATTCGGTGGTCCACAGTCTTAATTGCTACCGTTTCTTTAGATACTAACCATCATCAGAATTCAATTCTGGATCCTAAGATGCTGAGGACTTAAGTTCATTGACGCATTTTCGTGAGATTTTGTTTCATACGCCTAAGTGATCAAGAACGAATCACCTCGACGTTTCATTATCTCATTCTGAAATGCTACTACCGTATTACCCTACTCTACCACCTGACCATTTTTTTCCTAAGCAGTTTTTTTCTCCTACCTTCAATTAAAAAATGAAGGCTTATTGAACTCTGCCTCCATTTTTATGGTAGGAGTTTTTTTACTGCTTATTTTTTTCTAGTTCACCATAAATTTCAAAACATCGCTAACTGTTGAAATAGCAGGACAAGTTATGTATTTTGTACATATATCTGCATACATTGTAATAACTTTATTTCGTTACTAATGTTTGCTTAGACAGTGTCTTGATGGTGCTAACCAAATATAAATTCTAAATTCTAGATGCCAGTTAGCAAACATTGAATTCCTGTGGGTCAGAAGACTCGAAGCCGGTCTCTTCTTCCTGTTTCGCGTTTTCTCAAGCCCAAATCTCCAACGAATTAACGCTCTCACTCCGGTAGATCGACCCTATGCCACTCGTAATTCTTCCATGATCATTTCACTACCCCGTAGCTCCACAACTAACCGGTCTCAGTTTTTTGCCTCTAAATATGCTTTCATATGGAATAAACTTCCACTGCAAATTATGTTGTCTTCTACATTAGCTATTTTCAAAACCAAAGTACGCAAACATTTAACTTCGGAAGATATAAAGTCCTTTTTGTCTGTTTCCTTCCAAAACTCGCAACTTTTGGATTTTGAAAAGGGTCCTTCTGGTATTTGAGGCAGATCCCTTGATATTATATTGGTCTCTAATTATATTTCCATCATCCTCTGCAGAGTCAATCTTTGCATTCACTTTTTCTTCCCCTCCTTTTAAACTAGCTACTCTCTCTCTGACAACCTTGATACTTTCCTCCGAATTTGCAACCCTGACGATAGTCTCCACGTTCTGTTGATGATAAAGGCGGGTTCTGATGGTTTCGCCTCTTTGGTGATGGACTATGCAGTCAGTAAGGTCGCATCTCGATGATGATCTCGTGACCTCTACTGTCCCCTCTTCGTTTCGACCATGTTGTCTACGATGCGTTCGTCCTCTCTCACCTCCACTGGTATTGATTAACAGTAGCACTGACTGCTATATTATCTCTCACCCGACAAGGAGTGTTCCGAACCCTCATACGTTGTCAGCAACACCACAATGCTATCCCATTGCATTTAGCTATTAATTTTTTAGTGAAGCAGTTTTTTCTCCTATTTTTTTAAATTGGCGGCTCGCCGAACTCCGCCTCCGATTTAACCCTAGGAGTTTTTTACTGCTTCTTTCCCAGTTCACCGTATATGCCAAAGATTGTTGACTTTTGTTTTAAAAATGGCAAACCGTTTTGAATCGGATATTTTACCCATATCACATTTCTGCTGTTCATATGGATGCTCACATAGTGCAGCAAGTATCCACTTTGTATTTATTTAAACCCCGGCACTAAGTTTTTAATGATGGGGCCCTCTGGGCCTTGAATATACAATTTATTTATTTATATTGGAATCGAAGTTTAGGTTTATTTTCAGCATGTTAAATAATTCTTGATTCATAGCTCTTCCTTGCCTGACGAATCATTTTTTTGACAGCATTTCTGCGGTGAAGAAATTCCTTGAGATGCTCTGCTGACCCTGTTTCTCTAAAAACCTTCCATTTTTTATTCTTCTTCTTTAACTGCCTCTTAAGTTCTCTTGTTTACCAGGCAGGGCGATTAGTCTTTTTTGCACCTTCACTGGACAAAAGCATTCAATCAGATCGAGCGAAACCTTTTTAAACGATTGCCAGTCATCCTCTGGTTTCCCTTTGAGCAAGCAGTCCCATTGCACGGACATAAGTTCTTTCTTCGTCACGTTAAATTCGGCCTTTCATATATTTCGCTTGTCTTCCATTCTCATCTGGCGCTGATAATAAAGGGGTTAATCCCACATCAGCGTACTATGGTCACTCTTACCGAGGGGTGCAATAGAATACACCTCATAAATTTTAGAGAAGTCCTTCGTAAATACTAGGTCGAGTCAATTTGCTCTCTGGTTCTCTCTAAATCTCGTTGGTATGTTAACCTTCTGTGCCAGAGTTTGGTCAAGAAAGAGATGCATTAGCTTGTGGCCGACGGAAGTTGGCGCACCATCAACAGTCAGATTTACCCAGTCTACTGAAGGTGCATTGAAATCTCCAGCAATAAGCACCTCCTGATGACTTGCAACTTCCTTGAGCAAATGGAGGATAGACTCATCAGCTACACTTAAAATATTAGGCGGTCTGTAGATCGTCAAGAATTGTAGGATTTGTGAACCATCCATTTTAATCTTTATCCAGAGAAATTCATATTCAAGGAAGATGGCGTGCACTCGTTCGACGGCTGATATAAATGTCCTTACATATACGGCCACTCCACCTCCCTGTCTACTTTCTCGTTCTCATCGAAATAGTTGGTATCCATTTATCGAAACCTCGCTATCCGCGATTTCGGCTTTAAGCCATGATTCCGTGATGGCAACGACATCGGAGGTTCGGTCTGAGACTAGTGCTTTGAGTTCGTCGACTCTCGAAAGGAGACTCTGAGAATTTGTATACAAACATCTCAATTTAGACTGGGTAACTCCTCTATATAGACTTCTGCTCATTTCGTGCGTTTGAATGCTACAGTCTGTTAGTGCTTTCCGAGATGAACTGGTGTCCATCCCATCCACACGGAGTTCTGATAAGTGGTCGTCCTCTGAGTTTGGAGAGCGTTCCTTTTATTATTCGACCTCTGTACAGTTAGTTCTTCGTATTTAGTATCCTCCGTCTGTGTGAGGACCTGCCTTTATGATGTACGGTGTATGCCACAAGAAAGACCTCTTCTTCAATTTTATTTCCCCGTCCTTTATTTGGAGCCATTTTTCCCCTTGTCCTGTTCTCCTTTTCAGTTCTGTTCTCAGCATCCTCATTTTGTGCCTTTCCGTCAGTTCGTTATCCGGCTGAAAAAACACATCACTGTGTGAGTTACAGAGAGCATTCTCTGTTCTAGGAGGCGTCAAGCCTGAAAATCATTTTCAAGAATGATTTTAAGAGGCCTCGGTGATGAAAGTTCATGTGAAACACCCGCTTTCCCTAAACGGAATGCTTTATGCACGGTAACCCATTCGCCATCTTGAAGAATTGAATTTGAGTATGCTCGGAACAGACCGAGGTCATGCTCTATCCTTTCCTTTGCAATCAGAGAAGTGGAATCGGGAGCCCCTTTAATAACTAGATTGCGTTTTCGGTCGAAATGTCTGTTTGGTGACATGGAGCTCTGATTTGTTGATAGGCCATCAGTATCCAGAAGAATTCTACTCTGGTCAACGATCTTATTTGCGTCAGTACGAGCAACGATTCCTAAAGTTAATGGCGAACCCCTTTTAGGAACTTTGCTATTTTTTTCTGCACTTGCTCTTGTATCAATAGCAGAGGATTCAACCTGAATATCTATTGGTAAAAATGAGCTATGTTCGGAGTAAAAACTCATTTTTTTGTAAAATCTTCTTGGACTTTTTCGGCTTCGAATCCTTCGTCTTCGGTCCTTCAAATTTGACGAGCTTTTCAATGTCACTTTTTTTGTATCATCCAGCAACGATGTCGCATATGTTTGTGTATCCAAGGTATTAAGGCTTCTGTCTGAGCTGGATGATAGTAGTAAGTTGCATGAGCTGGTTTGATCTCCCTTTCGATGAAAGGAAATGCCTACTGATTAACTGAGCTCTGTAGACGCAATGCTTTTAGCTCTACATTAGGTATTCTCGAGGAGGCTAGGTTTGCAAAGGTCATTTCTATTGTTAAAATACTGGTAGTTACGGGTTTTTTTCTGGGTGAACAATGTACCTTCTCTGCCTAGAACAAATTCATTCAGACTTAGACGCTCTTTCGGCCTGGAGATCAACATGGCTAATGAAGTTCTCACCTACTAAGTGTCGCTACATGAGGTTTGGGCCTGTAAGGCTGCCGCAACCTCTTATTTTTGAAGGTTGCCCTATGATTGAATGTTCCTCCATCAAGGACTTGGGCTTAAGCTACACCAATAAATAACATCAATAAACCAACCGATTGTTCTGAGGACAACGGCAGCCACCTCACTAACGCCAAAACCATCAGGGAACCAATTGCCCAAAGAGATGTCAGAACTGATTCCGTAACGCCCAGCGTTCTCACTAAAGAAACCAGAGTTACCGAAAATCATCACGAAACGGAAAAGACATACGACCTTGACGTTAGAGGAGACGCAGTTGGGCCCATAAAATTGACAAACGCAACAGGAAATTTGGTTGGCGCAAAATTGAAGTGCTTGTATACAAATGCGCAAAGCCTTTTATCAAAACTTGATGAGTTAAAACTTTGCCTTGTCGAAGTATCTCCGGATGTGATAGCAGTAACCGAAACCTGGCTGTCGCGCAGTATTCTAGATAGCGAAATAACATTGTCTGGGTACCAAATATATCGGAGGGACAGAGAAAACCGACAGGGTGGTGGAATAATTGTGTATTTGAAAGACGTGCTAATAGTGTCTGACAAGACGAGCAAGTTTGCGTGCAGCACTGAAGCCATATGGTTGAACATCAAGACTCTTGGCTCTCCATGTCTAGATGTCCTCATTGTCTATCGGCCACCTAGGATAGACCGAGTCGCGGACACCCACTTGTTGGAACAATTAGAAAAGTTCTCCAGTAGACCTAATGTAATGATTATGGGTGACTTCAACGCACCAGGAATTAACTGGAGCACTGTTCAATCATCATGCCCGAAATCAACTTTTTGATTATGTTTTCTGCAAAAGACCTTGAATGCACTCCTCACACAGCATGTCCCTTTCCCCACCAGAACACGTGAAGGACAAAGGGCTAACTGTCTTGACCTGGTTTTCACGAAAACATCAGGCAGCATTGACGAGATTATTTCAATGCCTCCGCTCGGTCGTAGTGATCACGTGGTGCTTATATGGGACTACTCCTTATTCTCCGTTGCCCTGCTATAGAGGAAAAACGGCGTAACGTTTGGCGAGGAAACTTTCATCAGATGCGAGCAGATATAACACACATCAACTGGACCTCAATATGTTCGAGCACCGTAAACGAAGATTGGGAGTCTTTCCGAAATGTTCTTCTGCAACTTATTGACAACCACTGCCCGCTAACGAGTGTCCATCACAGCAAGCGTCCTGGGTGGCTAGACAGCAACTTAAAAAGGGAAATAAACAGGAAGCACAAGTTGTGGAGAAAATATCGCGAGTCTAATCAAGTCGCCTATTTTAATAAGTATAAAGCACAGAGAAACAAAATGAGAAGCCTTATTCTTAAAACGCGAAGAGAATTTGAGAAGACTTTGCTGCAAAAAGGCAACGCAGAATCCAAAGTTAGTCTACAGTTACCTCCGTAGATGTACAAGGAATAAACATCAAATACCGCTGATAAAGACGGCCGTGGGCGTCGAAATTTCTGAAAACAGGGAAAAAGCCGAGTACTTTTCACAGTTCTACCGCTCAGTCTTCACAAACGAGGCAAGGTTCCTTCGTCGTTCAGTGGATAACCCGCCGACTGCAAGCATAAGCCACATACTATTCTCAGAATTTCTGATCCAAAAAGGAATTAAAAGAACTAAAAAGAGTCGAAATCCCCAGGACCAGACGAGCTTCCACCCAAGCTTCTGAAAGAACTCGCCAATGAACTTTCCGCACCTTTGTCAGTGCTCTTTCAAAAGTCCTTTGACTCCGGAACACTTCCTTTCGACTGGAAGCTGGCACATATAACTCCCTTGTACAAAAGCGGTAGCCGGGCGTCAGTGACAAACTACAGGCCCATAAGCTTAACATGCATCCTTGGCAAGATTATGGAAAGGATCATCAAGAGCGAATTGGTGAAATTCCTAGAGACTCATAATTTGTTATCAAGCTGTCAACACGGGTTCAGAAAAAGGAAGATCATGCACAACGAATTTGCTGTATTCGATCCAGAGGTGGACCCAAGCACTTGAAGATAGACACGCGGTTCACATTGCCTTCATTGACTTTCAAAAGGCCTTCGATACTGTGCCGCACGAGAGACTGCTTTACAAGCTAGAAAGAATTGGAATCAGAGGTAACCTCCTCAAGTGGATCGAAAACTTCCTCGTGGGTCGGCGCCAGGTTGTGTGCATCGGCCAAGAGAGGTCAAGGTCTGCTGCGGTCGAGAGTGGGGTTCCTCAGGGTTCAGTACTAGGGCCAATACTGTTTTTAATATACGTGAACGATTGTGTCAGGAATCTCGACTGTGAAGCAGCAATGTTTGCCGACGACATTAAAATCTGGAATGTAATCCAGAGCCCTGCTGACGAAGATAAACTGCAGATCAACCTAACTCGGTTGGAGGAGTGGTCGAATCATTGGCTTAGTGTACAATACTTCGCTTAGGCAACCCGTCTGGATCTGCCGAAAGTAGAAGTTACTTTCTCAACGGTGAAGCCTTAAAAGACGTGGAAACCCAAAAGGACCTTGGTGTGCTGATGACCACCACCTTAAAACCATCGTCTCACTGCTCGAAAGTGGCGAAGAGGGCAATTTCGGTGTTGCATGCCATCAGACGAGCCTTTTTGGATTTCGATGAAGATCTTTTTGCTAAGACCTTTGGAACATTCATTAGGCCACATTTGGAATATGCTATGCACGCCTGGAAACCCTGGACAGTTCAAGATCAGAACTGCCTCGAAAGAGTCCAGAGGAAAGCCACCAAAATGGTTAGAAGTCAAAGCTCCATGCCATACCCAACCCGCCTAATGAATCTTAATCTGTTCCCTTTGAGTTATAGGCAAATGCGTGGTGATCTCCTGCAGACATTCCGCATTGTGAAGGGATTGGATTGTTGCCTGGAATTCTCGGACTTCTTTGAATTTGCCACCACGACCCATCTCCGAGGTCACCCATTGAAACTGCGTGTCCAGCAGGCGAGACTGGATGTGCGCAAGTTCTCCTTCTCTGTCAGAGTGGTTAAACCATGGAATGCCCTCCCTGAAGACGTTGTGATGTCACCATCGCTGGAAAGCTTTAAAAGGAACCTTGACAGTTTTATGTTCCGCAACGAGCCTGAGCGATGAGGCATTTATCTTAACCCTCGAGAGTCGTGCACCACTTGTCAAATTTTATGACCGCCTTTTGTACCTTGGCAACCCACACGGTTTCTCTGTATACCGCACTTAATTTTACGTTACAAATAGGGTACTCAAAGGCCCATGCCTATTTCCCTCAATAAATTGAATTGAATTGAATTGAATTGAAGATCTTTCGCCTGATGCCGATAGAACTACGGCCAAAGCTGCTCAGACTTGCGGCTTTATTTCTTATAATTTCTACCTTCCTGCAATTAAATTAAGACTTTGTCGTATGTTTGTACTTCCCATTCTTGAATTTTTTTGTCCTTTCTTCGGTTTAATGAACGAATCTAGCCGTTCAAAATTTGAAAATGTCCAAAGACATTTCACAAAAAAACTCCTATTTCCGACTCTTTCAACTACTTCCTACTCAACAAGATGCCAGCTAATGAAGCTTTAATTTCTTTGGGTCAGGAGACTTGAAGCAGGTTTTTGTCTCCTTTTCCGACTAAATAATAGTTATTATTATTATTATTTTATTTATTGCCGGTTTACAGGCAAGGTCAAAAGGGATATATACAGTAAGGGGTCCAGCTGACAGTGAAAAAAACTCCTGATCGTTCTTTAAGGTATTTTCAGGAGGAAAAAACTGCAGCTTGTTGAACAGATTAAAGTTTAGGACAGGGAAGTGTTGACACAGGTGCACAGTGTAGTACTTCTCCTTTCGGTGTTGTGGATCTGGTCTTCTGTGCTAGCAGCAAGTATGCCGGCGAGCGGCTGCTAGCTGTAGACTGAGGAATAACCCGATTACGGACTGCAGAGCCAGCAATATTGCCTTCAGCATGAAGTCCGGCATAGGATTCAGAGTCCGTGGACGCCATCAGAACGGAAAAGAGCTTCCAGAGAATCAGCACCCAAAAATTCGCGGAAGGTGTCCTGAATGTAGAAAACTAGTGACAGCTCTCGTAAACAAAGGATAGTTTTGCTGAATTTTTAATACTTCTGGGTAGTTTATTCCAGATTGCTATAGCATTTACCGAAAAAAACTGACGGTATTTAACGGTGCGTGCCAAAGGAAGAAATAAGAATACATCTCTATGATTGGTGCGCCGACAGTGGTCGAGCTGCCTCAGGGATGTAAGGGGTTAAAGGTAAAACCGTTTAAAAGCTTGAACAGTAAAAATAGTCCCTTCTGTAATCTACGAAGCCACAACGGGTCGAGGCTTGTAAGCTCACAGCGTTGTTGGTAGGACAAGTTTCTGTGCTCTGAAGTAATAACTCTTTTAGTAAAGAAGTGCTGGACTGATTCTATCTTCCTCCGTTCACTCGCGTGCAGAAGGCTAAATAGAAACGAGCAGTATTCCAGACTAGGTCTGACATACATTTTATAAAGGCTGGTCCTAATATTGAGGGTTTTAAAATTTCTGAGAATAAACCCAGTGGTTTGGCGTGCTTTAGAGACAATCAGGGCGCAGTGCTCTGACAGATTAAGACTACTAGAATATGATATGCCCAGATCCGTTATAAACCCGGGCACATTTAAGTCATGACCGTCTATGCTTAGATGAGGCTGATGGTTGTCACAACTAACCATAACGGAGCATTTGTGCCAAGAGAGCGAAAGGCGCCATGTGCGACACCACTGAGCGAAGGCTTGAAGATCCTTTTTTAAGAGCTCAAGTACAATGTGGCGATCGACCGGTTTATAACGATAGGCAACTTTTGAATCATCAGCGTACATAAAGGGCCTACCATACTGAAAACAATCAGGAACATCGTTCACAAAAAGGCAAAATAGAAGCGGGCCGAGTACACTACCCTGAATAACGCCACTCCTCACGTGCGTGGGGTTGGAGATAACATCGGAAATTTTTACCCGTTGTGCGCGATCATTCAAATAGGAGGATATTAAGTTCAGAAGCTTGTTACCTATGCCAAAGGAGGTAAGTTTCAGCAGGAGGAGATCGTGGTCAACACGATCAAAAGCCTTCGTGAAGTCGAAATAAACGGTGTAAATTGCAAAACCACTATCTCTAGATTGTAGCACATGATCAAAGTAAGAGAGCTGGCAGGTGTCACAAGAACTTTTTCGAGAAACCCATGCTGAGCCGCATTAAGTAGGTTATTCTCTGTTAGGTGACGCATCAACTTGTCTTTAATCAAGGTCTCTAATATCTTCGAGGCTGCTGGCAGTGTATTTATTGGCCTAAAGTCGTCAAATGACGTAGTTCTGCCGTGTTTGGGTATAGGCAAAATGTGCGATTCCTTCCATAAAATAGGGAAGGTTTCACTTTCAAGAGCAAGATTGAATATCTTATACAGAAGTGACGGAAATATATCATTTGCATCCGCCTTTAGAACGCTGACCGGGACGCCATCTGGTCCAGGACTGTAAGATTGGCGAGAACGCCGAATGGCTACGGTTACGTCCCAGAGGGAAAGAGTTATGTTTTCGAGGACGTTACCGGTCCAAACCCGGACGTTTGGAAAGGGGGCGACCGAATGTTCACTGAAAGTTCTAGACAAGAAAGCATTGAAGCTATCAGCCGTCAACTTAGCGTCAGCTATAGGGTTTCCAAAAGCATCTCGAAGTACAGGGTACTGAGTTTTTCTCTGCGATTTTACAGTCCGCGAAAAGAGTTTTGCAACATTGTACGAAGGGTTTTTCGGCAAAGTTAACCTCTTCAGCTAGTCGCTTTTCTTCGGAGAGCCTCTTAGCCTGTTCAAAGATTTGCTGGATCAATGGCAGGACGGAAGTGTCATTTAGTCGATGAAAACGACGCGAGAGTCTACGCAATCTACGGCGGAAAGGTAAAGGGAGGTAGACTTCATCCTTGACATTAATTATTTTCTTACGAGGAACAAAACGAGAAATGAGTGGACCTAGAACTTGGTAGAATGTATCAGTACAAACATTCACATCCAAACATAGAAAGAAGTTAGTCCAATCGTGGGAATTAAGATGTGTTAGTAATTCCCCCATATTTGCTGATCGGAAATCGTGGAAAAAGCTATATTTTTTTGAAAACGTTTCATCAGCCTCGATTTCTAGTGAAGAAGCAACTATAGCATGGTCTGAACTCCCAAGTTCAAACCTCCCCAAGCTTTCTGTCATAACCCCCGTTAGTCTTCCTTATAACCTAAGACATTCTGCACTAATTATACCTCCCCCTGTATCCTCCACGTGTAAACGCTCTCTCTTCTTTGCTTCTCGGTATAGTTTTCTTTGGAATAACCTGCCAATTGAAATAAGGTCGTTAACTAGTCTATCTGCATGCAAGCGAAGACTGCACATTTATCTTAACATTGATTCTATTAACCTTTTTAATTTTCCTCATCTTTTCCCAGTAGCTTTCCTCATTACTCGGAGAAAGGATCATCGGGAATTTAAGTGACCCTCTTAAAACTATATTTTCGCTACCTCGGGTCGCCCATGAACTATGATGTCTCCTTATATCACCAGTCATCCAAACGTTGACGTCATTCGGACGTACACATTCGGTGGTCCACAGTCTTAATTGCTACCGTTTCTTTAGATACTAACCATCATCAGAATTCAATTCTGGATCCTAAGATGCTGAGGACTTAAGTTCATTGACGCATTTTCGTGAGATTTTGTTTCATACGCCTAAGTGATCAAGAACGAATCACCTCAACGTTTCATTATCTCATTCTGAAATGCTACTACCGTATTACTCTAATCTACCGCTTGACCATTTTTTCCTAAGCAGCTTTTTTTCTCCTACCTTCAATTAAAAAATGAAGGCTTATTGAACTCTGCCTCCATTTTTATGGTAGTAATTTTTTTTACTGCCTATTTTTTTCTAGTTCACCATAAATTTTAAAACATCGCTAACTGTTGACATAGCATGACAAGTTATGTATTTGTACATTTTATCTGCACACATTGTCATAACTTTATTGCGTTAGTAATGTTTGCTTAGACAGTGCCTTGCCGGTGCTAACCAAATATAAATTCGAAATTCTAAATTCTAAAAAATATAGTCGTGTTTTTAGGGCAGGTGAGGAGAAATGTTTACAAATGAATCCGCATAGTCTAGTGGCTTTTGGCGATATTTGTTTTTCGTGGGGAGATAAATCAAGAGTATTCATACAGCTAAGACCTAAGTCTTTTATTGATGTTGTCTCGGTTCTTTCCTTATTATGAAAATTATGGGAGGAAGTTTTTGTGGATTAAAAATCAGGAGATGACATTTACTTGGAGAGAATGGCATTTGCCATAGAGTACTCCATTCGCTTAATTTTTTAAGACAGAGAGAACTGCGTAGTTATCCAGGGCTTACCTGAATTAAATGCCCACACCTCAAAGTTACAGATGAGCAGTAAGCAAGTACCTACGAGCAGCTTTAACGGTATTGTCAGGAACAGTTCAAGTGAAGTGGTAACGGCGTTCAAATTTTCCAAGTCTGAGAACAGATAATATTGGTGGTTCCGATGCACACGATGCACAGCAGTTGGTCTATCGCTCGTGAAGTGCTGATATCCTCTAAGGAATATTTCGGAATCAGCGATGTCCGCAGAAAGCTACCTTTCAGTGAAAGCCATAACGTCTGGTCAAATTTCATCCACTACGCTTCTAAATTTGTCAAGCGTGTTGAACAAGCTTTGTACATTTGCCGAGAGGACCTTCAATGACCAATGCTTCGGGGAGACCCAGCACTCATTAAAACAGGTTTTGGCCACAGAAAGGACACCTTGATTTGAACTTTTTGACCATACTTGGTTTTCAGCCTTTTCTCCTCTCTGCCAATTCTCCCCCTCAATTTTCACCTTCATTTTCAGCCATTCTATCGGCTCGTAGTCCGGTTGAGAAAAAAACCTTGTTGGTGCGATCTCTGTTAGGTCATTCTTCATTCTAACATAAGTGCTGCCTAGGTTTTGTTTTCTAAAATATTTTTTAGAGGCCTTGAGGATATTTTCATGTCACGGCTGGGGTCTGCTTTGCCTAGTCGCAAAACGTTTTGGATGGCGAAAATTTTCCCGTTCTTCAGGACTGGGCTGGCGTATTCATGAAAACGGTCTAGATTGTGTGTAAGTCGTTCCTTCGGAATACATGACGTAGATTCTGGGACACCCCGTATTATTATATTTCACTTACGATTTAAGGGCGAACTCCTGATTTATCCTCCTACGCTAGGGTGGTAGTTAACGGAGGTGGTCTTTCTCAGGGATGCTAGCACTTAAACATGAGAGCGATTTTATTCCGACGTTGGGGTTCTGGGACTTAAATTCTCGTATGACATACTATTTTCATCTTCCGACATCCGCTCCTTGGGAGTCGATGCATTAGAATTTCTATTTGGTAAGTGCCGGGAAGGCACCATCGAACCAAACATTAGTACCAAAATAAAATTATGACACTTTGTGCAGATAAAATGCACAAATTTGTAATAATGTAGGCAGAACTTGTCCTTTTAGGGTAATAGTAAGCGGAATTTTGAACTTACTTGTGAACTAGAAAATAGGCAGCGAAAAAAACTCCCACCTTAAAAATGGAGCCATAGTTCAATAGGCCTTCCTTTTCGAATAGAGCATAGGAGAAAAAACTGCTAAGGAAAATAAGGTAAGGCGTAGAGTAGGCGAATACTGCAGTAGCATTTCAGAATGAGATAAATTTACGTCGATATAGTTAGTTATTGATCACTCAGGCACATGAAACAAACTCTCGCGAAAAGATTTCATTTAATTTGAGACCTGAGCATCTTAGGATCCAGAATCGAATTCTAATGATGGTAAGTATCCAACGAAACGGGAGCATTTTAGACTGTGTACGTCCAAAGGACTTTCATCGTTTGAATGATTGGTGGTATAAGGATCCATCATGTTTCCTGGGGGACTCGAGGTAGAACAAATAGTTTCAAGTATTTCCCTTAAAGTTCCGATGGTCCTTTCTCCGAGTCATGGGGAAAGCTACTGGGAAAAGATGAGGAAAATAAAAGATTAATAGAATCAGTGCTAAGATAAATGTGCAGTCTTTGCTTGAATGCAAACGGACTAGTTAATGGCTTATTTCGATTGGTAAGTTATTATAAAATGAGCTATGCTAAACTATACTAGAAAAGATAACGTTTAGATATGGAAAGTGCAGGAGGAGGTATGATAAGTGCTGAATTTCTTAGGTTATACGGAAGACTAACGGGGAACTGACAGAAAGCTTGGGATGATTTGAGATGTTATTTAGTCGAAAAAGGAGGTAAAAGGCTGCTTCTAGTATCCTGACACAACGAATTTTAGCTTTGGCAGCTGGCAGCCAGTTGAGTTGGAAGTATTTGAAAGAGTCGGATGCAGGAGTTTGTATCTGAAATTACTTTGGACATTTTCAATTTTTGAACGGCTAGATTAGTTCATTAAATCAAAGAAAGGAGAGCAAAATCCAAGAATAGGAAGCACAAACATATAAATAAATAAATAAATAAATAGTATATTTAAGGCCTAGAGGGCCCCATCATTACAAACTTAGTACCGTGGTTTAAATAAATACAAAGTGGATAATTGCTGCACTATGTGAGCATCCATATTAACAGCAGAAATGAGTATTATGGTAAACATATCCGATTCAAAACGATTTGCCATTTTTAAAACAAAAGTCAAAAATCTTTGGCATATATGGTGAACTGGAAAAGAAGCAGTAAAAAACTCCTAGGGTTAAATTGGAGGCGGACCTCGGCGAGCTGCCAATTTAAAAAAAAATATGAGAAAAATAGGAGACTTAATTTTATTTCCGGAATGTGGAACTTATAAGAAATAAAGCCGCAATCCTGAGCAGCTTTGGCCGTAATTCTATCAACATGAGACGAAATCTCAAATGTATTAATGGAGGAACATTCAGTCATGGGACACCCTTTAAAAATAATAGGTCGCTATAGCTATATAGACCCAAAACACATGTAGCAACACGTAGAAGTTGAGAACTCTATAAGCCATGTGGAGCTCAACTGGAGTACATCTAAGCCTGAATTAATTTGTTTGAATCATCGTTCGGCCATAGGGTTGGAGAAGGAATACACGCATTTGAGGTCATCAGCATAAATAAAAATTGAGAATGCATAACTATCGATGAAATATCATTGATGTAAAGTATGAACAACAAAGGTCCTAACACGTTACTTTGATGGATTCAGGGAGCCCTTGAATATTGAGACAGTTTTCTCTATCGGTTTCGTTTTTATTTTCTACCGGTGTGTCCTGCTTTACTTGACGTAGCACTCTGCAACCTTTTGCTTGCGATGCAGATGCAGAGATAATGCCTTGTCCTGTGCATAATAACACTCTGTTATCGGTTGCAACCTTCGACAGCGTGGTTTTTATTGGCAAATGCTTAGGCTTGGCCTGCTCGGACCAACGCTCTGGCTTAATCTGTCTTTTAGGAGGCCCTTAGACCTTTCTTTATTTTCTGGGATAACTGCTGGTTACTCTCTTTCCGTACTGGAGACTGTTTAACGGCTACACTGAGCCCTGTAGACGCAGCGTCATCTTCCTCATTAGAGGTGGTGGCTGAGAAAGCTGTGTATGCTTATGTGCGTTTGTCCCCCTCATGTACCATCGTTATGGACTGCTTACTTTCGTGTAAAATGCGAAAAAGTTTCTTCAACTTCTCTGATTGAAAGTATACATAAATTTTGTCAGCAAATTCTCTGTCTGTCTTGAACGAAGAAATCAATTTCTTATGCATGAAAATTTTTCTTGACCGCATGTTTTTTCATAGGAGGGTGTATTTGGGAGGAAATACGGAATACTTTTAATGCTGCGGAATACCGAGGGAGGAAAAGATAATTAAGAGTTACGAGTGTTCACAGCATCGTTTATAGATTTTTTTGAAAAAATATTTAGAATAAAGAAATGAAAGAAAATTATTCCATGGAAATTCAATAGAATTGTAACGTACATATTCAAGCTCAAATAATCGGAGACGTTCTATTTGAAAGTATTTTCGACAGAAATGTTTAACATTTGCAACGTTATAATAGTTGAATTTGTTCATTAAACTGAAGAAGGGGCGGGTTATTTTCAGGACTAAAAGGACAAACTATGACAACCATTAAGTTTGTTTCTGGTCAGTAGAAATCACAAGAAAATTAGTCGTCAATTCGGAGCAGCGATATCTTTAATTCCAGGAGCGTTAGGAGATGGATATAAGATATTGCTATAAATTCCGCCTAATTCCTTGAAAATTGAACATCCAATTAAAGGGATCCTTATGTTTTCGGGGATTAAGGGCAGTCAATCTGTACCAAAATTGTTAGGAGTATGTTTGGAGGGCAATCATCCTTTAGTGAAGTCGGCCTACGCTCAGACAGAACGCACAAGCACGAGTTAGTTTTTCTTCTAACAAAGTATTTTCTGGAACTGGTGTGGGATTTGAGAAGAGGTCATTGTGGTACCTATTGACAGGATATATTTGGATGTCGGGACTTAGCTTACGGGAAGACTTGAGATTTAAGCACACTTTGAATAAACGAATTGTACGCATTTTTGCAAATTGTGGTGTGTGCCTATGTTTGCTTGATTGGTACGCTTTTCCCGAGAAATAGACAGCAGATGAAGACAGAGGAAGAAACTCATGAGACCTCCCAGGATTATGAAAAACGTATTTCCGAACTAAAGCAGAAGACAATACGTATCGAAATACCTCCGGGGCCGCAATGTTATTGGTAATTTTACCTGCTCCCTCGCAGTAATATTTACCTTTCTTAGTGGCAACCCTCGAGATTTTCGTGAGCCAGATTTTTTATGTAGTGTTTGCTACCGCTGGTTTCACCAAAAGTGCATTGCTTTTGATGTCGGGTACGCGTGTGATCTTGTCACCATTTAGTAGTCCGTCGTTACCTTTTATGACTGCATACCATTTCATGTGCAAAAAATGCAACAATTCGGACGAAGAAGTTTTTTCAAAGAAGCAGGCTAACTTTGCCATCATGTGTCAAACCGCCCTAGCGAATCTTATGTGTACTCATGACGGGCGAGTTTGTTTCTCAGAGGAACGTGAAATATTACCGTTTCTTGATAAAAATTGGGACGTCTTAACGTTTCAGCCGCGGAAGGCAAATGACTCCTGGCATGCAAACATACACAAAACACTGGTTTGCTGTCATTTGATCCTTATATGACCGTCTAGACTAGCAACGAACTTTTCCACGCAGTTGACGTGAAATCCGACCTGTTTGTATCACTATCATGTCAGGTACATTATCACTTCACCCAACACCTTTCTTCCAATTCAAAATATTAATATATTAATCTTTTTCTACGGTGTAGGTTCGCATTCCTACCAGCTCTTCTACTTGATGAAACTTATTTACTGTTTAATTCACCGTTTCATGTGAGGATATCTACCCATCTGTGCAAAGGCTTAAGTTAGATAGATTTACGAAAGCGAGAGTTCCGGGATGATAATCTGGGAAGTTGAAATCGCTCACTCGAACTTAGCTAATTTGATTGATTATACTTTCGAATGGATTCCACGAATTTAATACATTATCCTTGTAAGTGGTGTATAAACAAGGGCCCGCATAATTTCCTTAAATTAAATTATCCGCGATTTGCACGTCATTTTCCCGTTTATTCAAATCAATTTAAAAAACAAAGTGTGTTTTTATCTATGACCTAGTCTTTCCTGAGCACTAATTAACTTTTGGGTTCTAACACAGGTTTTTATTCCTTTTATGGATTCGTAGTCTCTTAATGGAATCGAATGCCCTGTCGCTACGTGATTGTCATATACCAGATAACGTATTCAACTAAACCTTAGCCAGTACCGGAAAATAGTTTTTTATAAGTTTCTTCGTGTTCTTCCGTAGTATCTCAGCGAAGATGCTAATTTCCAACCGTTCCACCTTTTATGCTAGCTGTTGTGTCTGGTTGATTATCGTACCGCTATAATCCATCGACAGGTTGTCTTCCATTTGATTGTATCAGAGTCCACCTTAAATTTCCATCGTCCACAGGTAGACCTTTGCATAACCCCTTGATCATTTTTTTCCACCGCATGAGACGATACATTCACATTTTCGATTTAAAGTTCATCTTTTACCAACGCGTTTTTAATGCAGTCTAATGCATTTTTTCGTGCATTAGGATTTCATTTCATACTTATGAGTGCAAAACTATTACTTACTTAATTTCTCAAAGCGCCATTACTAGTCAACACGTATGAGTTTAGTCGTGATGGCATTTACACTACCGGTTTGGTTTTTACCCTCAATACCTTGTCTTTTCTAACCAAAATTAGCATAAAATCAAGTGAGCGGTAGAAAATTTGCCAGACTTTTGTACACCAGTTTTAAAAAGTAACAGTTCAGCTGTAACTAGCGCCATTTTGTCTTTGACTTCAAAATGTTTCCTTGAGGACCATATGCAGTTTCTTTTTCCTTTTGTTTCTGAATTAAACTGACTTGACTTGTCGCAATAGTAGATAACTTATACCAAACTAGCATAAAACGACTGTTTTGCATAGAAAAATGAAGGTTTCCTCAAGAATAGGTCGACTAATAAGTTTCGATAAATCACACGGTTCGTACTGATATATATTCCATTTACTGCTCGATTGTTATTCAGAAAATAGTAAATTTTCTGTCCCTACAGTGCATACTGCTAGCCTACGCGCATAACCGATTGTTATTGAGCGCAAAGCCCAAAGTCCATGTTTGTAGGAGTCCTATACGTCTTTATTCCCTCACCTTTTACAGACTCTAAGCTTAGCAGGTAAAACCATGAGAATGGTTCACATGGTTCTCATTCCTTTTAGTCAACTATTTTTTAATGTCTAAAATGGTTTGCTTTCCTATATACTAGCCAAATCTACTGTGATAGTTTTTTTTTGCGGAGAACTAAAATGTTTGCTACATACAACACTTACGAACAGCTTCTAATGATATCACTAATAGGACCTCAGTAAGATTGGCCCAAGCTACGAGCGCTTTCGCGCCCTAACCAGCCAGCTCAAGACGAACTTTAGCAAACTCGGTCTTCCTTCACCGGGAATAATGCCAGAATCATCCGGTTTTGCTTCCGTTGATGGCTCCGGTCTCTCCTGCGGTTCCAATGCGTCACCAAATGTCGGAGCTGACGGTTACGGAAGTGTTACTCGCAAGCGCAAGGGCGATAGTGGCCTAGCCATGGGTGACGTTCTGCGCGGGGATGCTAGCTTCACTGCCTTTTCGCAGTGCGGTGCTGGTGGTGGCCATGGCTCGGCGAGCGTTGCCGTAAGCATTGGAAATAACGAACGTGGTGGTGGCTCTATCCGTTCAACCCGTCGATCTACAGCTGCGCATGCTCACACACAAAATGGTTCCAGTTGTGGGTTGCCGGGCTTTCCAGGATTTGCCGTGGACGACAGCAAGGCGAAAGTAAATGCTTTTGGAGTACCAATTGACCACCCGTTCAACAAGGAAGGATATCGGTGAGTTCGTGATAATTCAATTTTTCAAATTTTATATATGCGTTCTGTTCACCCTTTGAGTCGGTCATGCGGATCTAGTTCACATTTACATGCACGTCATCCAACCCTCTACTAGGTATATCCTTGTTGAGCCCGATCCCCACGCGGTTGGTCGCCAGTTGTGGGACGAGAGTGAACACACTGCGGGCAACCCATTCCCGGTTACTTTTATCGTGTTTGCCACTGCCCCAAAGTCGTTCTCTCTCTCAACGACCGTGGTGAGTTCGCCTTGTTTTATAGTTATTTTGGTTAAAAAGAGCAGTCCACGTACAATAAAAATTCGTTAAGTTGTCCTTGAATCTGTGGGGTAAAAGCATTCAGTTGTAGCTCAAATAATTTTACTGATCATAATGTCAAAGTGTTCACATTCCACGTGGCTTTATCTAACTCCTACCGATCGATTCCAGGTTTTCGTTTTATCAACTGGTCAGGAATTGAAAATTTGATCATCATGGGAAGTGCTTCTTTATCCTCATGCCTTCCTTTCGCTTTTGCTAAATATAGTCGAAATCCGGTTGCGACCACTTCATTGTTGTTCTCAAATCCAACGTGTAGAAGAAGGTAGTTACGCGAAGCCGTCAGTTTTTTAGTGAATAAACACAGTCGCTCTGTTGTTTACTAGCGGTTAACTGGCTTCCGCTGTTTAAGTAACTTGAGTAAGCGACACACAAATTAAGCTTTTAAACCGTCTATTTTAGTCTATTTTTGTTTTTTTTTTCAAATCGAACTGCACAAGACAAGCTTGCAAGTGGCCGCTCATCTATTTTCGAGTCGCACTTGATTAACTGATATTCCAGGTCAGCCTTTGACGGACTTCGGCGAAATTTTCGGTGAAAAGTTTGGTTTGTTCCACCCATGGCTAAAACTGTATCCCTTTCACATACCGTTACTTCATTTTTCTTCAGTTTGTTTGGTAAGGATAATAGGCAATGCCGTCGGAAACCCTATTATTTACATGCCAGTGCAATGGAAACAGATGTAAACGCAAAACATTTTCATTATTAAACTAGTACTCACACGATAAACGTAGCATTGGCTTTAAAAATAAACTGCCTGTCGTTCATGGGGTATTTAGCTCAGGTTCAGATTGTTGAAGGAAAACATGCGATACATTTAATCTTCCAAACGTTTCCCGAACAGCTGCAGAGACGTCGCCTCCACGAATGATTAAGGTAGATCATCCCATTTCTATACTACCCTTAGCGTGAAGAGTAAAGGTTCAGCCTGGACATTTTTGTGCGTAGTTTCATTGAGTGTTCACGAAGATTGGGCGAAAGGTGCCACTGAAACATGTCCTCAAAGCTCAGTCCATACTAAAGGCCATGTATTATCTTGTAAACCAGGATAAGGGAACCTTCTTGATGCCTGTAACACAAAGGGAATAGGTTAAAACAGTTCAGTCTTTCTAGGTAGGCCCGAATTTTAAACATTTTACCAGCTTTGTTGCACGGTGTTTTTCTGTTTCGAGGCATATTCTGTCCCTTGCTGTCCATGACTGCCATGATTGAATGCCATCTTCTTGATGACGTCGAACACAAGTTCCGTAAACTGTCCCAAAATGTCTTTGTGAAAGGTTACAGATGCCCTTTTGATTGCATGTAGTACTCCCATGGCGTTTGTTGCAGCCGTTGTTTAACTGAAGCGAGCCTTAAGTGGCTAGGAAGTATTATTTGACTGACTTAACGCCGAATCGTTAGTACGAGATCTATATGCTCTTGACGAACTGAATTAGACTAACTTTGTAACAAGTTAGTCGTTGACATGGTATGATTGATAAACCACATTTAGAACCCGAAAATAGAGCAGAATTTTAGAACGGATAACCTAGTCTTAAGGTTAAATTTGACTATTAGAAACCTTGCTCACCTTTTTGTGGACTTTTGATTTCTTTCCGAACGGCTTAATTTGCATCCTATTGACACGGCACTACTTACTCTTCAAAAATTAGTCTTAACTTTTTTTCCCGAGTAAAACCAAGTTTCTGAAATTATAAAAAATACTGTCTACCGACAATTAAGATACAAAAAGTTTTTATGGAAAAACAACTCTGCCACAATCTTACGACTGCGCCTTTTACAATTACACTATCTCTTGGCCTTTAACGGACTCACTCTCTCTTTTAGCTCATCAACTAAAACTTCATGAATCGCAGTTGACAGTTACGGGCGAGAAGGGTTACTCCATGGTGAGGGCCACTCACAGTGTCCATACAGGCACCTGGTACTTTGAGGCAACGATAATAGACCAACCGGAAGGTTCTGCCACAAGAATTGGCTGGTCGCAGATGCTCGGTAAGCCTACTTCTTAACGGCGACTGAAATATTAGGCAACATAATAACTACTGATGTTTAATAGTAGTCATGTTATAGTAATTGTGTTTAATGTTCTGGTCATCTATCGTTACTGTGCACGTTTAAATACAGGTTATTTGATGCAGTCGGGCAGACCGATTTAGCTTTTTCCGTTATTTACCAGATTGTCACGTTTACTTCGAAACTGCGGTTTTCTTCTGCCCCAGATTCAGGCCGAGTTTCTCCTCAGGCAAAAGGTGCATGTTAATCCGATAATAGCAGTGGAATTCTCCAAACGAATGTTCCCCTTGCGCGCAGTCTTTAGATTTCCGTTCGCAAAGCAGGGCAATACTTCTTTTGATTAGTCTTACTTTTTTTGTCCTCAAGATGGATACCAGATGCTTCTTATTGAATTTGAGTGTCGCTGTACCCCTTTATCGAACTCTTGAACAGGCCAAATCAACTATTTTTATTCATCTGGGTAATTGTTTATTCCTTTGTACAAGAAAAACTTTGCAAGTTCCTGCGCGTCAGCATTCAGAATTCATCTAATCTACCGAGACCTTATTTTTTGTTCTGTTATAATAGCCAAGGCAATCTTGCATATGTAACCTCGTTAGTTTTACTGGGTACAGTTGACGTACCTTTAATCCGAATTTTTCTTATTGAAAGTTGTTTATAAACAGTTTTCAGGTTCTGGTGAAGGCTGCTATTTGAAATTGAAATCGAATATGTTTGAGGTTACCTGATTTTGGAAACAGTCGCGGAGTAGTCTTCCTCCCAGTTCCACTTAATGTCATATGTTATGGCTATCCACACGGGGACTTTGCTGTGTCACACTTGTCCGGGAGCTAAAAGTGTGAGGCACGTGAAATGGGGGTTTTGTGATAAGTGAGCCAATGCGACCGATCATATGCCCGGCTACCTTGACTCTGCATGCTAAGAGAGGGAATGGAAGATAGGCGTGATTTTATTCGACGTATCCTGCCTAACGAGGTTAAAACGCGGTAAAAGTTTTCTGGAGGGATTACCGAATGACAGATTAGGTCAGTTCTCCGACCTAAGGATAGGCTTGCACTTATTCCTTCTTAAAATAATCTTATTGGAGATACCATTGATGTGGGATCGGAGTTGTCTGCTTCACATGATGTGAGGAAGTGCTATATCTGTGACACGCGTAGGCGGAAGCGAATGCCTCACCAGCCACTGTACCCAAACCTAGCTCTAATAGTCAACCCTGTAACACTGGTTGTGGGATAGAAAATCGAGTAAGCACGGGGGTAATTATACTCATTGATATCCAAATTTTGTGCAAGTTACTCCCGCAAATCCCGCGAAATTCCTCGTTTACGTCGATTCCAACAGTTGAACTGCCTTGGTGTGTTAAGATACTTCGGAAAGTAGCGTGCTTTATAATGGGAGTATCGAAACAAAGACGGGCTCTCCGCACTTCTTTTCGGTGTACTGCAATATCCTTACTATGAATTATAAAACATGTCAGCAGGTTTGAAACCGAAGTCGAGAGCATTCAAATCCGAAGAAAATAGTTTGAAGCCGTCAGCTCCCTAGCCTTTGACAATCTTCCAAATTAAGTTTCTATTATTAAACTGTCGTCAGCTTCTCTTTTCTTTTTAGAAAGCCTCATATATTATAATAAATAGACTCTTTTCTAAACCGATCGTCAAAATCTCGGAAGAGCACGTCATTTTTCTTTGCTATGTCTTCGTTTTAAGTACCTCTTTAGATTCCAGCATGCATGCTAAAAGTTTGCGCGCCCTATCCTTCTTTCTCTGCCAGCACCGTTCCTGTCTTTTCAGGGTGTATGTTCCCACTGAAACAGTTCACTTTGATTATAAAGCCCATTTTAAGAGCACGCAATGAGTCTCTTCGTACACGGTGGCACTCGGTGCAAATGAACCCTTTGCCGAGTTGGCTGGGTAAATACATCATTCAGTTAGTTGGATTTTGGCTTTAAATAGTGAACTCTGGGCAGGCGCAACATTTTACCCGGATTTCACCGTGTCCCGACAGGGATAGTACTTATGGATTGGCTCAAGTTTTCTAGTCATCCTGACTTATTTAAGAATATTTTAAGTGATTTTGAACCGTCTTAAAAACACCAACCATCCCCCTGTCAGGCGTCGTATACAGTACTATGCTTTCCCGTTTCCCGAAATGCCTGTTTAACATGCCTCCAAACTGTTGCCCAAAGGGTTAGCTTTCTTATATGATCGCTATTTTGCGTTTGCGATCGACATTTTTGGGCAGCTACATTTCCCTTATGTCAACTTTCCTTGTCCTTTCAAGCTGTGTTTGCTTTAATGCAGGGGAATGGTTCCCCGCCATATGATCATATTCTCAATAGTAATAAATAAACGCCTAGTATTTTATCTTTTCCTGTTTAACCGCTGGCGAATTCACTTCTGCTTAAAGGCATGGTTCGTCCACCGCGCAGTCTTTTCCTGGTCGTCCATTTCGGTAAAATTGACATTCATATCCGTACTGCAAGCTTACATAGAGCTGCTAATGGTGACTTATTGCGCAACTAAAACTTTGGAAGTGAGAAAGGTTACTCAGATTTATTGAACTGTGCCAATCGGAACAGCGATGCGACTTTTCACAGATCTTGGTTGTTCCGTCATTAGTTTTTTTAAATCTGCAAAGCGTAAAAAGGGCATACGCCACCACTTCATGCTTCTACAGCTTCTCAGGGGTCCTGCAGGACCGTCCCATTTCCTCAAACCATCGTTTTTGGGCGCTTTTCAACCCATAGTACTTCACAATGACCGTATTAGTTCCTCAATTTTCTCAGTAGTGATCGAAAGGCAGTGAGCTCGAAAGTCTCAGAGCGCGTACGTGGCATGCATTCCATGCCAGTCTCACTTATGGGCAGTGTTGCCCATTCAAACAACTAAATCACGCAAGAGTGCGGAAAATGAGGCCGATTCACTGTAGACCAACGGTTGTGACTGGAGTGGTTTCTAAATCACCGGTAAATTTGTTTTTTTTTTTCTCATAACATAGGGCCGTACAGCAAACGGTAAACGTGGTATTTTTGCCAATTGCCTTCGATTAGAGATTCGAGACCTCTGCTGTAGGACTGGTTCATATGCAGTTTGGGACTAGCACGTGTGGTGTGTTTACCCAGTAAGCCACTGTGCCCAGACTTATCTTCAGTCATCTAGATGCAGATACAGGACGTAAGGAAGGAGGAATGTTACGAGCTGGCGTGCTTCGATATAAACAAATTCGCGCGCTAGTCATCACTGCGCCCTCGGGTCAATTGTGGCCTCGGAGGAAATACTACTTTACCATTAATCCCCAGTAAAAGCTATTAAGCACAAAGTGTCCGTCGCTCTCCCATCGATTTCCTACTTGAAAATCAACTGTTCTTTCTGTTTACGTACAATAGGTGACGTATCTCGTGAAGCCTCAGCTGAAATTCTGAAACATGATTTCAGTTAGAAAGGATTACTTAGGTGGTGTGGTGGCATTGATTGTCATGAAACATAACACCACACTATTTAAAGCACCGGCTTTTGAGTAGGCGCTTTCCCGCCGCATGTAGGTCCTACAATCTGAAGTAACTATTTAAGTAGTTTACATTCATTAAATGGTGCCCGTGGCCCTTATAAATCCATACATAATATGCAGACATTAAACACCATTCCTTATGCAGATTTTCTAGTAAATCATCCTTTCTTTACTGTTTCTATTCATAGAAAGTACAGTCTGTAATCGAAATTTTGAAAGGATGAACCCTTTTCAAGTAGCATCGTGTGTGCCCGTTTACTTATATTTCACATAAATTATACGTGGTTCATATGCAGTGCAATTTTTCATGAGCCATGTATGATATTTTCTTAATAGTATGGGAGAATGCATGATTTTTTGTAAATTAAGTGTGCAGCTTCTAGTAAAATAATCTTTAGCGCAAGACTAACGCCCGCTTTTATTTAAAATCATCCGGGACTGGCAGCACTTTTCTTATACCAGAATAAGCACAGAGTAAATAAAAGTATGAATAACCGTTGACTAAGGGCCTCGCTAACGGATGGGTTCATCCCCTCTCGTTTCTTTTTCGGGATTTCCCTGGGCTTTTTCGACCAATGTACATTCTCTTCAAATTCCTTTTTCGACGTGTCCCACGAGACTGTCTGTTCCTTATTTGACTCAAAAGGGTGGTTTTCCAGGCAACATCAACTCTCTACCTGACACTTTCTTCGCTTGCGAGTGTTTGACGTGACTACGCGCACACACCGGGCCGACATTAGTTTTGTTCAGCCAGCAAACACCAACTTATAAACAGGCCTTAAAACCGCTGTTTTATTTACCCTTCCCCGCCTGAAACGTCCGTCGCTTTATCGTCGAATCCTAATGTAACCACTCGGCGGATGACACCTCACTGTCATCATCGACCTCTCGCGTAGCTCATTGCAGTGGCATAGCGGTCACAGGCCTGCGCAGATCACTTGAACCAAATTACGCCAAGAGGATCGTCTCCATATCTAGAAAAAGTGCAGTCTATGCTTTCAGCCCTCTATCCCTGGGTTTTGACTTGGAATACTCATCATCCATTGAAGGGAAGCCGGGTCACTTATAAGAGAAAGTTGTTCGTGGTAATGTACAAGGTCTGTTTTTGTTTACAGCATCTGACCAGAATAAGCCGCTTGACCGAGCAATCCGTCACTGGATTAATTAGCGTCCACTCTACTCGCAAAACTGCCCTACTGTTGGACCCTATAGAACATAAGAGTAGGTTCATTTATAGCCAGATTGTGCTTCTTGTTTTCTCTCCAACTGGAGACCACCTAGAATGAAGTGAATCTCGACCCACTTTCCCGCCATTTTCCCCCTTTTGTCGAGAAGACCTATTTTTAAGCACTTTGTTCTTCACCGAGAACACATAAACCAGCTGGAGTAATACGCAGACACATTGTAACTTATAAACAGCTGGTGTAGTTATAACCTAGATAGCAGGATTGGTAAGATTTATTTAACGGTTAGGACTCCAAAAACTCCATCCCGGCTATCCTAGAGGAGGTAGAGGAAATAGGCTGAGTGGTCGGCTTTTTGGAGCTACCGCTTGATGAGTGAAAGCCGGATATCTTATACAATATGTCAACAGCTGTTTCCGTAAAGTAGCGATCGTCCGGTTCCTTTGATTTTTGCCGCTTTTTCATATAACCGCTCATGCGCGCCATTTTACCCCTGTTTTATGCCTGTTTGCCTGCCCTGAATTTGAATCTCAACGCCTGTTTTCAAATTGAACGCATTTTCCATCAATTACTCCCCTTTTACTCTGAACCACCGCCACCATAATTTCTAGCATGATTGGATTCTCATTGTCATCAGGTTTTTATTCTCCTTCTTGTCCGCTTCTTCCTTCAACTCTCGAACAGCCTGTTTTTGTTACATTTGACGTAATGCCCGTACCTTGACACAAACGCCCCCATGGGCTGAAGCCGCAGTCTTGATGCCATTTCTCAACGGTCGCTTCCTAGCTTTCTTGCATCCTCTAAAATTGTGCTTGATAATACTGATTTTTCATCGCTCCTAAAGATTAGGTTTTGTTACGAGTCTCAGCCCCAATTTCGGTGTCCCTTATTTAACTGTCTTGCACAACTCTTATTCGTCATCTTTTGTTCGAGCAGGTTTTGACGTACTTGTTCTCTTGTTTGCTTTTCTAAAACGTATCTCGTTCACTGATAAGTGCGTCTGCAATCGAATCATGGTGTCTACTGTAAGCACTGTTCGATTTTATCGCACGGCCATCAATCCAAGTCAAAAAACACCTCGTGCTTGTTGAGAATTAACGGAACTAGTAGAGAATTTTGGCAGATTTGAATAATTATTTTGACCCTCTTATGAAAATCTAGGTGGCCTCGGTGGGATACCAACCCACGCCAGCAAGAGGACGGCTTTAGTACAGCCAACGCTCTAGCCAACTGAGCTACGAGGCCCCACCGGGAGCCGTCAGTTTAATCACTCTTGGGTCCAGTTACCCGCCTAGCCTACTGCAACGTATGGAATCCACAAATTCTGATACAGTAAGTTAATTGCCTAATCAAGATTTCCTAAGCAATCAATCTAGAATCCACCAGATGACTACCAGGTACAATCTGTCGAAATCGTCTACGTATTAATTGTGCCTGGTAGTAATCTGGTGGATTATAGATTAATTGCTTAGGAAATCCTGCTTGGGCAGTCAGTTTACTGTATCAGGCGCGGGTTCGTATCCCACCGAGGTCGCTGAGGTTTTCACAAGTTGGTCAAAGGAATTATTCAAAGCTACCAAAATCCTCTACTAATTAATTGTGCCTGGTAGTAATCTGGTGGATTATAGATTAATTGCTTAGGAAATCCTGCTTGGGCAGTCAGTTTACTGTATCAGGCGCGGGTTCGTATCCCACCGAGGCCGCCGAGGATTTCAATAGTGGGTCAAAGGAATTAACAGAACACGGGAATCAGTAATGGACTCAAAAATACAAAAGTTGGTTTGAACCTGACTTTTCTTCTTTCTAGAGATGTACCATGATTTCAAGCAAAGTAAGGCATCTTTGTGCACTGGCTTCTCAACCACTTGCGTCGGACTACGTCGTTAGTACTAGGTATTTTTTTCCGGTAAGGATGTCTTGTATGGCTGCCCAAGTAGGACACGGCAATACGAATCGCTCACAATACATTTGACTTTGTGCCAAATTCTAAGAAAATTATGTTGATTATGTTAGGATTAAGTTTGCGTTTAAGGTGAAGGTTCGGTTCAGGATTAGGCTGAGGGTTAAGGTTTTTATTGGGTAAGCTGGAGGTTTTAGGTTAGGGTAAGGGTTAAGATAAAGGTGACGGTTTAGTTTATTATTAGCGTTAAGACACGGGTATATTTAACTTTCCTGGAATGTACCGCAAAGTCACCTATTTTCAGAGGGCGAGGCAGTACATTTTCCCCTGTCCTTTTAGGCGGCCATACAAGGAATCCTTACCATTTTTTTCTTTCAGTAGACTGATGACAGGAAGTCAATTTCTTTTAACCATCATGCGGCACATAACATTCCTTGAAACCCTGAATATAAAAAGATAAAATGTATTGATAAAAAATTGTGTATTTCAAGTTTTGCCTGACAAGAATTGCGTTTTAACGCATTGTTAAGATTCGTAGTTGGCTTTAAATGTCGAGTTCGGTGCAGAGGGATTCTGATACTCAAAATATTTAAATGTTTCTGGGAAGAATTCCCTCTCTTTTAACCAGGATCAAGAAACCAGCATTTGCGGGGATGTGCATTTTGTTCACCCAAATGCCTAGAAATGTTTCAAATTGCGATTTTTTCCAACCTGACAACTTCTACAGAATAGATGAGCACTGTATATACAACTTCATTGCTGAACGCTTTTTTCGTGTTAGCTGCAGTAGGCGGTTGGAAAGATTCCAACTAGGAATTCATCATGCTACAGCGTGTTACTTACAATCAAAATGTGTTTCCTGTTTATCTTAATTGCCATACGCCTTTACTTTTTCGAAGCGCCTTCAAGGATTTGCGTAAATGTTTCAAAAGGTACGGCAATTTCTTCGCTTTTTGTAGAAACCCGTTGCGACAGAGTCCTAAACGGCAGGAGAGGCATCCTATTGAGGTCCGACTTCCGCTAATTTTGAAATTCTGTTTGATATGCGTAACGTATGCCGGGCCTTTTGGATCCCTCTGGAAACGGCGTGCACAAGTGCATGCTTTGTGTTTTGGTGCCGAGGACTGTTAGTAAGGCGGTAAACTGTCGCGCCCTCGTCTTCGGCTCTTTCTCCTCTGAACATAATCGTGCGGTTGAAGTCCAGTGGAGTCCATTTCACTTGTAACCCAAAACTGCTCGGCTGGGATGAAAGTTATTGATCAGGTAGAACTATATTGCGCAAGATTGGACAGTAGAATGCAAGCATGCATTAAAGAGTTGTTTCGTCCGCATTTTTAGCGGTACCTACAATTTGAAGATATTTTGCCAGTTGTGTACCACTTAAGTGCAGCTACCTTATCTCACCCCTAGCAGTTTTCTCTCTTTAACTGAACTGCCCGAAGTTTGAATTTCTGAAAATAGAAGAGGAATTCGAAGATAGAACAGTATTTCCCATTTCCGTACGGAAACCCCAATTGATCCGTGAACGCCACCCGACTATGACATCGCCTACTTTTTACCACAGCCATCAAAATTTCAGCCCGCTAGCTGAAGTGACAGGGACGCTTGGCCTAATTGCTGAACAATTTCTCGATGTAGATTCGAACCTCGGAAGCGCCAGCTCTTGGTGTTTGAGTACTACTGTCTGATGTCGATAAATAAGTAATTTTAGTGTTCTTCGTCTGTATCAGTAATCTTTCTGGAGAAATGCACTTCTTGAGACTAGGAAGTAGTGTTAGAGCAACTCTTAGCGTCATGTGGGCGGGAGGTGCTGCAGTTATGCAGCACTTGTTTTTAAAATACACTAAGTAATTGTTTGCGCCATGGAAAATCGTAGTCCCTCCCCTCAATGGACAGGTATGTGCCATTGTAATACAATTTTTAGTAGGTAGTCTGGACCACTGTCAGTCAGGGTAGTCTGCTATTCTAGCAAACGCAGAGGGAAGGTGTGGCTTGGAGTAGGTAAAACTAACTGCCACCCCGATTTTCATCTGGTGACTTTGGTCCTCTATGCTATGGTAGTCGCCTCTGTTTCCCACTGACACAATGCTTCCGCTATTCCTGAACTACTTTACATTGCAGGCTATCGTAAAAAATCGTAAGACGTTGAGTTAAATCTTTACACTTGCTGGAAAGTGGGAACATTTTTGCCAACAATATTCTCAGTTATCTATGATTAAGTAGTGTTATGTCACATTTTATAAATTCGGTTTTATTCAGAAGACCAGTTAATGAGCAAAGGTGTGCTTTTGACAAATTTACGTTGAGCCAATACATTTATACGAGGATGAGATACAAGCTTCACAATGTGAACAATAATGTTCGTCTTTTTATGTAAGCACAATCTGTGACATAAAGGATGCAGAATGCTGAATTTTACGAAAGATTGATAGTCACTCGCAAACCGGCATCAACGCGTGCAACAAAGCTTTGAAATACTAATGAACAACCTTGTGCGAGTTTACGATTTCAAATGCGAACTTTTTAAAAAGTGGCAAGTTGTGAAAAAGTGAAAATTCCTGCAAATGCGACGAATAAATTTAAATATAATTGTCAGGTAATAGCGTAAGCATACCATTTTGTGGATATTAACATAAATATTCTTTCTTCAAATTTCTTTATTGATATTTCTGGTAAAGAATTATAACTAGTTCCCGATCGTCCTTGAAATACCGGTGAATATTTCACAATTTTTCACTCGATTGACGATAAACTTAGTTCCTGTTTTATGTGTTTATTAAAACCTTCAGAATAAGATGGTTATAAAAAGCATTCTCCGAAGTAGTGCGTTTGTGGTTTTTCCTAATGAAGATGGCCGTTTGCGTAATATTTGTAGATTCGCCTGACCATGAAAACTCATTGCCGAAAAAAATGAACGTCCACACCAAAAGTCGATCATTCATATGTGCGCATTCCTTAGATACTTCTATGAAAAATATATGCCGACTTTACCCTTTTCCAAAGTTAAGTCAAGGCGCAAATGCGAAAGTTTTATCGGTTGTTTGACTTCCCTGAAAATAAGTGATGCATTTTGGAAGCTGATTTATCCATACCTGAGCGGAACTCCCAGCCAATAGACAGGAACCCGCCTTGGATCTATTTTCCATGCTAATCGGTAATCCTTCCTAGTTTACTCCAAAGTCAAAGATTTTAGTAGATTTTTTAAAGGAACCAATAGTGTATCTGAATTTATCTGTTTTTCTCCGGGTTTCTCTAACCTGACAGTTGGAAGTACTTGCTTTTTAGGGACTTAATCCAATTTGCTTGCTCTTGTTTGTGATGAACGAAGCTACGTCTGACGTAGTGTAGCGATAGGATGTCAGGACTTACTGTTTGCCTACTGCGCAGCATGTTCTCTTGAACAATTTGTCATTCGAGGATTTTGAAGTATAGTTTCACTCGAGTGTGCAGAATCGTGAACTTAATGAAGGGAATTCCAGCAGAACGCTACATAATTTCCCTTTGCCATTGCTTGAAAGGAAACTTACAGGCTCCTTGTGGCTACGACAAGTTCAGCTACTCATGGCGTTCCCGCCTGGGCACCGTATTCCACCAGTCACGCGGTAAGCACTATGCCGAGACAGGATATGGCAAGGGCGACGTTATTGGTTGTCTGATATGCCTGCCCAAACACGCCGGACCCATCGACAACATTGTTCCCCCCAGACTGCCTGTTTCGACAAGCACCAGCACCGGTAGTGGTGGGGCGTCCCGCAAGGGTGGCGGTGATACGGCCGCGGTGAAGAAGTCTTCCACCTCACCTCCCGAAGTGCCTCTGCTTAACTTTCTTCCGGAAACCTATAAGGACAGAGTGAGTGTTATTTGTCATCATATGCACATCTACGACTGGTATGAATGATTTTATTTTTCGCAGAATCTATCCTCCTTTCTGAATGGCGCAATGCAATGATTACCGTTCACAGCTGCTCTTATTATTCCATTTGGTATTTGCTTGGAAAAAGTTCATTGATATGTGTTAAATTATGAATTCGCAGTGATCAGAAGCTTATTCACGGCGAACTTCCGTGCTGATTGTTGGGACTTGTTGGTTCAGCGGGTGACAAAAGCTATAGACCAGAGGGAGTTGGGGGCGGAGGGCGTGGCTTAAACGTTTTCTTGTTCTCGCCAAACTGAAAGAATATTCTGACAGCTGCTGTGTTATTTGTCCCAACGGCCTCTGGCCGAATTGCGTAGTCGTTCCTCCTCTCTGATCATCCACGAATAACCTCAATAAGGAGCTTCTGACAGTGAAATGGTGTACTTTGAGGTAATCAAAATTGCCAAGAAAATATGATCCAAGTACAGTACAAGCGGAAAAAAGGTACTGGCTTTAGAGCATTTGTATAACAGTCAAGTTACATTACACACTCCAGCTTCTGCATTTAAGTCGGTTGGCATCGGGAATTCATGCCAGGGAACGGAGTGACAGTCTGACGGCACGTTGCCACGGGATGCGTCAAAAAATGTGCCGATCCGAAGAAAGTGACTTCGCAACCATTCTCCCGAAATGAATTGGACGAGCTACAGTTTGCAGCCTGCGACCTGCAAGTAACCGGACCGTTGCAAAGTGCTGTTGTAGTGGGACATGAACTGCGAAGGAATTTAAAAATAGCAGATGAAAGATAAGGGCGAGAAGGATGACTGGGAAGGAGAGCGTGTAGACTAATTAACGGCTGGGGAACGGAATAAATACGCATAAAACAAAAGTTTATTGGCTCTACTGCATTCGATTCACAAAGGCCTGCGCTTTACAGTTTATCAGGAGTCAAATACGCGGAATTTACCTTCCTCTATTTCCTGGTATACAGGATCCTGAAGAGCTTGCTCGAGCCAACCGTCTACCTGAAACAAACTACTAGTAGTATTCGACGTTTACAGTTTAATTACTGTCATTCTATTCAAACCGTAAGGGGCTCCACCTGTGTGACAGCCACTCGCTCTCAGTGATTCCTTTTTTGCTCCCCTCATTCCCGACAGAACATGGAATCGGGGGTAAGCCGAGAGCTGGGGTTACTATAAGATTAAGATTAGGGTTAAGGGTAGGGCTATGGTTAAGGTTTTGGTTATGGTTACTGTTGGGCTTAAAACACGGGAATATTTACCCATATTGACATTTCGCGCAAGGCCACTTCTATTACTTGGGTAGGTAGAGGTGGGGAAATATTCATATTCTCGAGCCAAGTCAGGGATGGGGGGGGGAGGAGGTGGGGGGAATGTAAGCAGTTCCAACCCAAATTTTCACGCGCAAGTCTCTTATTTAACCGATCTGATACTGCTTTGAATTGTGGATTCGGTGCTGGTCTGCAAACTTTCGTCATAAAGAAGAGCTTTTGCTTTCTTATTGCCTTCTTCTCAGTCCTTCATTACAGTTGTTTGTCTCGTCAATGGGCAGAATACTAATTTTCTTGTTCCCTCTCAGTTTCTTCCGAGTTTTTAACCCACGCTGCGCACGACATTGCTTTGTTCCGTGCGCCATCAGCTAGGAGGTAACACATTATGGCACCTTTCTTGTCATCAGTTGTTCCACTTCTCAAGCATAGTTTCCAGGGCTGCAATGAAGTCGGCACCTACGGTGTTGTAACAAGTTTCATGCCGTAGCACTCCTAGCTGCCACCCTTTAGATGAGAGGTTTTGGACCAAGTTCAAGCCTCTTGTTCTGTCGGTTTTATATTTCAAACTTCTGCTCTTCCTGGCTTGTTGTTGATGCACCACAGCACAGATTGTCTTCTCCAGCCCCCTATCGATAAAATCGCCGCCAACATGGACACAGTCCCATATATTCTGCTCGGTCCTAGCCATGTATTTATGCAGATGTCAGTTGCGGTCGTCAACTGCCGGTTAAAACGTCTCACGACCTCTGCTCATAGCTGCATTCACGAACCCCTGATACCTTATGATATGGTAGGGTTGAAGATATCTCAACAGTTAAATTGCCCTTATGGTTTTCCACGCTAACGAGGTTCTCGTACTCGACGTACACTGTTGCCTCTAAAGTGTGGCACCGTGTACTCGCACGCATTAGTCGTCTCGGTCATCCGTAAACTAGGCTAGACGCGGTATTCATAGCGCACTGTCCCCACATCTAGTTTTTGCCTACCATGCGAAGGCAGCACCCCCTGTATTCATCCATTTGTCTCTCATTTCTTCCGATCAAAACTAAACCGTATCCATAGCACGAATGGCTATTCACAAACTGTCTTTTTACGCCCTCAGCCACTGATCAAATTCCGAAATTATTACTACTTTGAAGAAAAGGATGATCCGCAGGCGGTAGAAAAGAAACTGCGTCCTCTCACAGGAAGCAAGGTTCGTTTCGGTTTTCTCATTTTTCCTGAAGTTTTCGTTTTGCTCATAACTGCTGACGTATCTGATTCAATGTTAGCCGAAGCTTTGATGTGCAATCGATGTGCTATCTTATGAAGCATTAACCAATATTGTCTCATTTTTTCCGATGCGAAATGGTTACTCAAATTAAGTTGTAATATTAATTATCTTACTACATAATCATAAGTTATTTCAGTCAGGCCGAGGTATTAGCTTTTAAACAGGCTTCCTTCCGGCCGCCTTCAAAAATTGCACATGGTAAAAATGACTACTTAAGTAGCATGAATAATAAGTAGCAGAATAATTTTTAACCGTACCGGCCGTTAGACTTGAATTCAAGGTTTCCAAACTACATGCTGTATATATCTCATCTAAGGAAAATCGCACATTTTTTTACACTATGAGGAAGAGGTCACACTTCTTATAGAATTTTACATTAGATGCGGATAATATTGCATGCTTTATAGGCAACATTAATAAATTGGCGGATACCGTGTATTATGAATGAAAATTTCACGGTCTTAAAAAATCTCACAATTAGAAACCTTTTTAAAACTAAGAGATACCCTTTCATCAAATATACAATTTCAAGGTGTAATTGGCTACAAAGTTGTGCAAAAAAGAATTTTGTGCATTTTTTCTATAAAATATATTTAAATTTATAAAGGCATTGAAATTAAATGGAAAAATGCATGCAACTTAAGAAGTTATTTCTTACAGCAGTGTCGTTTTTGAGGGTGGTTGGAAGGAAACTTGCTCAAAAACTGACCTTCCTCAATGCTATTTCAAAAATATCATCCAGTGCTCATAAAAGTTTGCAATGTATGTAGGCTCTATTCCATACTTCCTAAGCAGCATTAATAAAAGAACAAATAGGATGCAAATTGAATGGACTACAAACCTTTTGAATCCGAAAAATACCAATTCTCAGACTTTAAACTTTGAAGTGGAAAAAATACCACTTCTTAGACTTTGAAGTGGACGTGAGTTATTTCCAAATAAGTACAAGAAATAATGATGAGTTGGAGCTCACCGAGCAATTTACGGAACATGCCTTTCGCACTGTCTTTTGGCCCAAGCTAGAGCCTTTGCAGACATTCGCACAGTAATTAGTAACATATGCAACTAATGGAGTAACGACAATACAAGGGGGATCGGAATGGCCATTTCTGGCTTATTAGCCGTCCTCAGCGTTGGTAAAGCGTTCGACTCAGTTATACATATCCCGGGTTCAAATCCCAGGTTGTACACACTTGGGATTGGGTATGACTGGCTGATGACGGCTAATAAGCCAGAAATGGCCATTCCAGTCTCCCTTGTCTTTGTCGGTTCCACCTTATCATCATCTGCTACACGTCGCTATGCTACCGCCTGCGAGGGCTCTAAAGTGAGCTCCAGGGCAAAACGGAACGTACATGTTCCTTCAGCAGATTGGTGAGCCGCACATTATCATCATATTCTTGATCGCAACCAACAACACAACGGGCCTGTGGCTAAATGGTAGATCGTTTGACTCAACTACCAAAGGTCGCGGGTTCGAATCTCAGGTGGTCCATATTTTGCATTGGGTATAACTAGCTGATGACGGCTAATACGCCAGAAATGACCATTCCATTCTCCTTCGTCTTTTTTGGTGTTCCATTAGTTACAAGAAAGAATTTTTATGCATATTTTCCCTATACTTTATTTGAACTGTTTATGGGGGTTGAAAACAAGGAACAGTTTATACTACCTAAAAATTAATTTCTTACCGAGTGTAGTTCTTTATAAGCAACCGGAAGTATTTGCAGTCAAAAGCCGGTATCCGGGCGTGACTGAAGTATACTGACAGTAGACTGCACGATAATGAATAGAGCAACCGTAACTAAGTAAATCTACTCGAAAACACGTTTCATGAGGCACGCCACCTAATCTATGATCAATCATTTGGCTGGTCTTTAGCTTTTAACTGGAGACGGGAGCATATGTAGTAGCCTGGCAAGCGGAGAAAACCCAACTTTAACAAACGTTCTAACATTGATTTCTATCACCAAGCTTTGGCCGTATGACAAAAACTCACTGAAACTTAATTTTGTGAAACTTATCTTTACTCAATCAACCAAGGCAATATTTTGATGGTCTAGGGAATCTCTGGCCTCAGAAATGGGCATATAGCTCGCCTTTAATGGCTTTAATTGTAACGATGGAGAGAGAGAGAGAAAAATCTATCTGTTTTTTTTTTAAATCAAAATTCGGTACTGCGTTTCCTGTTGAACCCCACCGGGTCACCGGCAAAAGTCCGATGGTTTGTTGTTAAAGCACAAAAATGATATAGACAGAAAGGCGGATGCGGTGAGTGTATTTCGTGGCTCTTGTCACCATGAGGTGGATGCGCAAGCCACAGACCAATTACATGATTGCTTTTACTGCGAGACTGTTAATTTGACTGACATCTAATTTACTGCATGAAGTTTGCCGTTAAGTAATACTCCCCTTTACAGCATTCTCCACCAGAAAGAAAAGCTTGCAACTTCACATACAGGTTCTTAAAGAGGTATCCAAACCAAGCAGAAGAATCCTGTATTACGGGTGACGATGGACTGGCTTAATTCAATGTCTAAGAAAATTTATACTTTTACACCTTGTGCTGTAAAATGCATAAGTAAACGGACAGCAAAACAACAAGAAAGGTAGCGATGGATATTTCTGGCTTACCTGCCTTTGTCGGCCGACTGGATCCCTAATTTAAAACTCAGTTGAGGTTATCAGTGAGCCGCCCTGTGGAAAATGTGTAGGAACTGTTACCACCTGCCAACCAAAGGCGTTACCTCTTATTTTTATTACCTGTCTCATGATCATAATCCTGATGTTCAGGTTGATTGCATTTATTACTGACGAATGATATATTCGGCCACTGCTTTTTTGTACTTTCAAGAACTTGTCCATTGCTAAATTGGCATTGGCAATTTGAAATTTATACTGTCCCCTTTTTCCAACAGATTGTATTTTACCGCAACGGAGAGTGTATGGGTGTGGCTTTCAGTGACATCTACGCTGGCCCCTATTTTCCGGCAATTTCAATTTACAAGTCGGCAACCGTGACGGTTAACTTTGGTCCAAATTTTAAACACCCTCCTCCCTCTACCGAGATTTGGCAACCTGTAAGTCGCCTTGCTTTCATCATCATCAGCAGCATAAACATCATCATCAACATCAGAGTCAGCATTAGTATCATCATCATCCTCACAAGCTCTATTATTATTATTATTATTATTCGTATTTTTCGCTTCCCTGGAGCCTGCTAGCTCCTACAGTGTACATTCAACTTAACAGAAATCCAATCCGTAGATAACCTACACGCTGTGGCCTCACCTACGTTAACCATAACTTTGAAGTTACGGGTTTTACCTTTAGCGCCCTTTGTGGTGAAATGTATTAATTGCTGACAACGCAGAAAGTGCAGGTGAACTGTTCTTCAATTTTTTTTCTAGTTTCGGTTTCCCCTTCTTTTGCTCTCCCTGTTTTTCTCCGAGATGACTTGGCCAGAGGCATGCCTTAGAAGGTGACTAAGACCCGAGTAATCGTTCACCACCGAAAAAAACGTTGGTTTTGGTGTCCTCTGTTGCCTCTTCAACAGGCCGTACGGTAGAGGCTTAAGACCTATAGGGGGGCAGATCAATGTACGGCAGACGTTCTTGTGGTTTTGCACCCATAACGTCTGCTGCACATGGAAAATGGGTGTGATGGGGAAAGTTCCCGCTACGCCAGCCACCTGCGCCCGATCCTGCCTCCGGTTTTCTTGGCTCTGTCTTGCCCGGGTGGGTGTAGGAGAGAGTGCAGTAGATGCCACGCAAGTCTACTATCAATATAATCTAATTCATATGCAAGTCTCCGCCTTTGCGTCTACCGGACTGTGGAGTACGTAAAGGACGTCGTCGGAATCGACAGTTAAACTGCTGCACCCCTGTTACGCTGTTCAAATAAATTTAAACCTGGTATTTTATCGCAAAAAATCGTGCTGAAGTATGCCGTCGAGCATCATTAGCATTCATTTTGAGTAGAGGGTTTGTGCTCGGTCCTCACGTCAATATTCGGCCTCTTCAACTTTAGACCATCTTGCCGACTGTAGGAAGTTCGAATACTACTTCGCGATTTCGCTGCACTGCTTACAGCAACTGCTTTACTGCAGGAGTCTACACTTGCTTTCTGTATGTTCACGAAATGAGAAATGTCCGCTTGGTTTCACAGAAACATGTACCGCGATTGGGCGGATAAATAATTCATCCTTGGATTTGCCGCCACTTCTTTTTATCTCGTCGTTGATTAGCACTTGCAAGGGCGTTGGTAATGGCGCTCGGTCATTTGTCCGTGGCATGATACGTGCATGCTAAAGACGCGCCTTTTGTCCATACAACACAGGAAACAGCCAAAAATGTAGCTTTCCCCATAAAATGAGCTGTTTTGCCGCCCTTTAGTTGATTTTGTTGCAACGGTAGTAAAGTCAACACTGGCAAAAAGGCATTCGCTGATCGCATTACGAAGTACAGGGCCCGCTGTGCATTGGGGCTCGACTTCGAGCACCGCCTGCAACCGTTTAGTTGCTATTATTATAAGCCGAATGACATTGAGGACGAAGACGTGGGAGACTGGACTGGCCATTTTCTTGCTTATTAGCCGTCATCAGCCAGCCATATCCAGCCCCTATTTTTTGTAATATCTGAGTCTTATATCCCACTAGAGTGAATGTATCGTAGTCTTTCGAGGTGAGTCTAAACGCGGTTTCGTTTTCGTTGCACTAGCAGGAAACTCACGAACGACAGGTATTGTTCTCTCCACGCATTCTTATTGAAAGTTGATCGCTTGATTAAACCGTTGTCCTGTCTTCGCATAAAGGCACCGCACACTGGCAACTTGTTCTTCTGTTCCCTCCGCATTGTGAGTTTACTTTTAGGGCGCATGCCATTCAATATATCAAATTGACTCGTGGAATACAGGCTGTACAAGAAATCCTGTGCAAAATGCATTGTTTCACTTTTTTGCGAAATCGTATCTTCGGATTTTGCATTTTGAGGAAGGAGCTAGTTAATTTTCAACTAGTTAATTATTTACTGTATATTTTGCTAAACCGCCTGTCTTTTAAATTAATCCTGGTATTGATACACAACATACCGGACAGTGGTTCGCGTTGCATATTTCAGTTGATAGAAATCGCACGGCCTACTTCAAAAAAACGAACTTTATACAGAAGATCCCTCAGAAACCCATACCAAAATCCTCATACTTCTTGTAACTGCAACAATTATGAAGCGCAATTATCCTCTTTCTTCAAGTACAAAGTTGCAGACAACATTTTTTAAATAAAGTAAATATGAACGATTCCATTCTAGCACATAACTTCCAGGCTTTATTATTGCATGCATACAGGCATCTACAAGCTGTAAGTAAAATGCGCACTATTTAACTATTGACCTTTTGCCAGTGGTGGCTACTAAATTGTTCGAGAAAATGCCAGAATGCTGGGTTGTATGAAATAACCTACAGTCATGTTTCATATTAAGGAGAATTGCAACTGCAGCGTTATAATGCTTTCCATCTAAGCACGACTCCGTTGGGCACATTTTTTTTAAAAATTGTTATCGTCTAGGTCTTATATTTTCAGCAGCGAAGGTTACTCTTAAGTAACATTTATGAGCTACTCGCTGTCCTTTTTGGGGGTGGCGGTTGAGGGAAATTCGTACGCTCAAGGTATTTAACCTTTTTCTCATAGTTTTACTTCTTCCTCTACCTAGGTGGTGGCCTTATTGGAGCCTTATTCGCCCTATTTTTGACACATAAACACCAAAATTGTTATGGCATTTTGCCCTATTACAAACCCTCTGTTTATAAGACCTCTGTTTCATCATTTGCCCCTCCAGATGTGCGAACGGCGGGAGGAAGTCGATGCTGAGCAGACGCTTGCTGACATGATTTACCTAACTGCAAATGATCGATTGATTGACCGACTCATAAAGGAATGTGCCGGTGGCGTTTGACCCTCCTGGAACAGGTTTTTAATGTGGTTGGACTTTTTTTTTATAAGCTCCCCAATAACTACTAACTGTGCATTTTCATTGAATCTTTTAGTTTTTTTTTGTCGGGGTTTCGATCATTTCGTTTAGATATCCGCGCACGCATTTGACCCAGTGCTTATTCGTTAGACCCAAGAGCTTGCTCATTTCATGTAAAGCCGCCAATAGAAGCCGTTTCATAATCTGCCATCTTTGGGCGTGCCAAATAGCTTACATATTAACTCCCAGGAAGACCCCAATTCTGTCAAACCTGGCAAAAGTGGAATTACCGGGATGGGTTCACCTAATCCTTGGACCAATGAGGTAGACTGCTGGAGCTCGAGTGTTCGTTTATATCAGAATCAGAGACTGTGTGACGTCGGATAGGTTGCCCTCCCGTGTACCTCTTGGATCGGCAGTTGGGTGCGGTTTATGCCGTTCTCCACCGGGAATAGTACACTGCGTCCCTGTGTACTCCCACCGTGCACTTAGCACGCATTATAGGACGAGAAAAAACAACTGGTTACTCTCTCTCTCCCTCTTTCTCCACCTATCGAGGACGCGGCAGCCGTTGCGTCGGCCAGTTAAAAAAGCTCGCATGCACAAGCTTAAAACCTGAGGATTACTGGCATACATTAGGACGTAATTGGATTTTATTTTTTTTCATAGCGTACTGTTAACCTCTGCCGTAAAGTGTTAACCGCACGAGTTGACAGCTAAGCATTATTTTGTTGTGCGTGGCTCGCTTCACATAGGGCTACAGTGCCCAAGTTTTGCTACTATTTGCCAGGAAACGAACAATGAGACTGTAAAAGTACGGCTTTCGGGATCTGATTTTCGGATGTTCAGGGAAGGTTATTTGGTAAAGCTTTTCTCTCGAGCTGCGAAGTTTTTTGTGTTCGCACGAGTTCCTGTTTTTTTTTTATCCTGCAGGTATATTTGAGATCGGCGTACAATTCGTGCATTTCAGATTAACATCTGACAGCTCTGCGTTACAGCTTCTCCGACATAAGCATATTATATGCATGAATTAGGTTTCAAAATCCGTCCCATTTTTCAAAATGACATCACTGTCACAAATGCAAAATTTATTTGCCAAACACATAATCTTTGAATGTAAACTACGTAAGTTGTTCAACATAATGTTGCACCAGTTTTGACTGTGCCCGTCAAAATCGCTTTGGAAAAGGCTGGATAAAGTTAAATGTGTGCAAATTTGATGAGGTTTAACCTTTAAAATGGACCTAATACGAGGAAATCAAGCATCACTCCAATAGGCCGCATGAATGCAATATCTGAATACAGGACTGAGTCTCCAGAATGACCTCAAGACCAATAATGCCTAAGACCTTTTTCACTGATAACTTGATTACGCATATTTTGAGAATTTGGTGGCATATATTCTCCTAAACAGTAAGCTATATTTAACCTCGATATCTAGTCTTTATTTAGTATATTATTTTAACCAAAAAATTGCTCGGTCAAACGGTCTTGTTTAAAGTCTCCATAGTGCATATATACTGGCAGGCACCGAGACTGACTTGCCGGTTCTCCTCTTTTGTAAGTTTAATTAAATGACACCCGGCTGAAAAGACCGTAACGTCTTATTTTCTTAAATCCATGCCTGCAAATTACGTTATAATGGCAAGATTTTGATAGGTAAAACGTGGACAATTGCGGAGAAATTGCCTCCCTCTCGTGGTGTTGAGGACAAAATGCAGCCTATTTATTTGGCCATTAGAGTCTAACTAAGTTACCTAACTTGTGCGCAATATTTCATCCACTGAGGTATTTTAAACTCCGGTTCTATCGCCGCATGCTGGGATACTTCGCCTTCATAATAAAGTCTCATCTCGTCCATTTTCCTGACGTGGACACTGTCAATTAAAGCTTTTCGTTCTCTTGTGTATTGTGAATCTGCACAATCTACTTCATCAGATTCGAATCCGTAACTCTTGTTGAATTGAGCTAGAATTCTTTTAATTCCTTAGTTGAAACGGATGAAATTGAATTCATTGCCAGCAGTGTAAGCAGACTCCTTGCGAGAAACTTCATCGACAAAGGTGTTTACTTAACTAAAATGATCGGACCACAAATCTGAAATTTTGATAGACTAATCGTAGGTAAACATATGAGCTTAGGAGGAGTAAGAACGTTTGACATCCAAATAAATCAGGTCATAGTATCAGCGGGTTTTTGTCGGACGGAGCCAGATGTGCCAGAATCGAAAACAATGAACAATAATATGTGAGCCGCAGTTGCTGCGTATGGTTGATGAGTTTGGCCGAATTAATGCCACCTGCGCATTAGCCGCCCAGTTTAATTACAGGTCGTCGCCCATATATGAGTGATTTTGGTCGGAGCGCCAGCTTTGTTTTAGTCCAACCTGATATTTATAATGAGTGGCTTTTCATTAGACATGAGGCTCTTGTTTTTGAACCAGAAAACGACTTGAGATTATGGTTTTTGTAGTGGAACTGCGCAGAACCAAAATGCCTTAATATTTCGCTTCCAACATAAAACCACTTAAGTGCGCTGGATAACCTAATTTTCTTTATTTTGAACCTTTTTAAACTCAAAATAATCGTCTTATATTCGCGCTTCGGTTTGTTGACGACTGTAATTACTGAAGTCTTTTGGACTTCAGGTATCGGTGCTTAAATGGCTGACAAATAAGATGCCGTCAAGCAGAAAATTACTCGGAGCCAGCACACAGTCGTCGGATGCGATTATTAACAACGTTATTATGCGAATTGTTAGTGACCGGGATGGAAATGGCACTTGGCTTCGCGGCCCAAAAGCCGACGACGTTTTTATAGCGCTACTTCGAAGTCAAATCGGCCGCTTCCGCTAAATTAGGAATTATGAACACCTTGTGCCATTTATAGTCGTTAAAAATGAAATACAGCATATCCAAATTTCAGAAACAATGATTTGACACCTGGCTACTGATGCAAGATCCTTAGGAAGCTTTCATCAGTTATTTATACGGCATCAATCTGATGACGAAATAATGAAAGAAAAACCACTTTGGGATAAAGTTCTCCCTGAATGTTCAGTGGACTGTGCGTGAATTTAGTAATTTTGGATGGGATGGATTTTTGTTGATAAGGAGAAACGCCCAAAATCGTATATTCCTTTAAACGGATAGCTTGGTTTGGTGGACACTTGGCGTACAGTATTATAGGTCAGATCCTACTAGATGTTTGTTTTATCAGGACGTGCGCAAATAGAAGCCTAGAGTGAATATGATTTACGGCTTCCCTGGCCCTAAAGGATCAGTGATCATTATTAACTACGTAGAGTAGGCTCTTAAATGGTAACTTTGGAAATTTTTTATTGGAACTACTTCCCGTGGCTACTTTATTAATAAAAAGTGTTTCGAGAATGATCAATCTCCTTTTGCAACTCTTTAATCAAGCCATATATACAAAAGCATGTTTCTACGCCTCATAATCACAAAAAATGCTTATTTGTCACACTTTGCACCTCCCGTAATTACAGTTCATTTATCTGCAACCTTGACTAGCCAAGTTCTGGTATTTTAAATGCTTAAATTTATAGCATTGAAATTGTTTTCGAATACCTCCTTCCTGTATGATTTTGTTGGTACCAATGACGTCTGCTAGAGGGGTAACTAACAATTTGATTCTTGACACGTCCGGTGATGTTTATTTCTTCATAGTCACGTCCTGCCTTCCAGTCGAAGTCACCACTCGAGGCTCATCTGATTTTCAGAAGTTGTTGTCATTTGCTTACTTCTTACTGCTCGTAACCCCTCAGTTATTCGCGAGTAAACCCAGAATAGAAAAGAAGTGGACGCGGTGATGGTGCCTGCTGTCTCAGATTCTTACTCGAACACGCCATCACAGACAACATCAGATGCATAGAATACTTACGAAAACATATTGCAGGTAATGTGACTTCGGACGAGTTTGCGGTTTCTGCTGGCAGACACGCCACGGGAATAAAACCAGGAGTAATGCAGACGGACTTGTGATAAATTCCAGAGAAGTGAGTGTCAAGGTGAGGTTAGCGTTAATATTAGGGTTGTGGTCAAGTTTTGGTTAGGATTAGTGCTGAGTTTTGGACAGGGGAACAGATATCGTTCCTGAAATTTAGCTCACGATCACCTATATTGCGGGGCGGGATGGGGACGATAAACGACATAAACAACCCTACGCCAATGGAGCTTTGTTAAAAGTCTTTATTTGATCTGTACGTTCCTTGAAACCTCACGTCGTGCTGATTTTTCCAAAAATCTGATATCTTATTAGTGACATACTTTTTCGTTTGACCTGTTTGTGGTTTTGCTAAAGAGCGCAAGTGAGTTGCGTACTTCCCCCGGGTGGTGCGAGTGCCCTCTTAACTAACTGGACTGTCGCAGTCCGACGATGTCCACCATATGCACCATGGAAGGGTGGTGTAGGGACAGTGACTTGCGCATGATTTAGTTCAAAAGTGATAGTAGGCTTGTGCTGCATCTGCCGCACTCTCTCCTCCTCCCCCACCTGAGCCCAGTGTCATGAAAGAGTCAAGAAGACCGGATACGGAAGAGGGCGCAGGTGGCTGGCGCGGCCGGAGCCGCCCCTCGGCGCACCACTACACCTGACAAGAGAAATGTTAGCAGCACTCGGTATTCCCAGTCGGTCACCCATGCAAGTACTAACCGGGCCCAACGTAGCTTAACTTCGGTGATCGAACGAGAACCGGTGCTTTCTACGTGGTATGGTCGCTGACTCTTAACTAACTACCATCACATTGAACACTGAGGCGCTATGCGAATAACAAAGTAAGGATTTTTGTATATGTCCCCCTAGAAGCATATGAGAACAGTAACCGCACGTGATACAGGCGTCTTTGCACCAAATTCCAGGGGAAAATAGGGTTGGTTTGGTGGTTAGGGTTAGGTTTAAGGCTGGCTCTAGATTGGCGCCATGTTACGGTCAAGTTTAAAGGTTAGAATTAGTTTTAGCTGAAGGGTAAGGGTTTAGGGTAGGCCTGGAGTTAAGATTGGGGCTACGGTTGAGATTTGCCTTAAGGTTGGTGTTAGGGTAAGGACACGGGAATAGGTACCCTTTCTAGAAGTATGTGCAGGTTAACTTTATGCCCATTACCGTGTCCTGGTTAGGGGGCCATATAACTAATCCTTACCAGTACCGTTACCTGAAAACATGCGAAGACCGACGTTAGCTCTGTGACTACGAAAAGTGCCTAAACAATCCATCATGCCCATGCAAATTAACACCATTTTGTTTTGATCCTTTAAAGTAAGGTCGAGGTACTGTGAAAAAGGAACAAAAGGGTTTCTAGTGAGGTTAGCGGGTAAATGTTTTCACTGTGACTGCTACTAGACAAGGTTCAATTAATGCTAGCAAAGAGGCGCCTTCTTTGGGATTACGCTAAATGCTGTAAGAGGAATAAGTCAACCCATTGTTTCTCGTGCCAGGGGGCATCAAACATTCATGCGCTTTTGAGAACCCACTGATATCGCAAATTGTAACGTCTAATTGATCCAGAGTATGCTGATGATGTCAGTGAAGTTACAGAACAGTGTTCTTTTCCGAAAAAGGGACAATTGATCGAAGAAAAGTCAACCTAAAATAGCTAAATACAAATAAACGATTATTGAGAAATCCAATGGCAAGGCCGCAAGGTAAAACCTCAACAAGCAACAGAAAGGCATTTTTTGAGGCAACTCATAATGTCCATGTAACTTTGTGACCTTCTAAGACCACATTTCTGATATAATATCGCGTAGTAAATAGGACCATAGAAGAACGTTCCAACGGACATGTTATAAATGTAGAACAGTGACTGATATCCTAACCTACTCAGGGTTGACCACTGAGAGGATTTTCAATATGGAAGATGCATGGGAGTAGCGGAATCTGCATTATTTTTTGAAATTTAAAACTGTTGAACACACCGCTAGAAGGCAGTCGCTGTACAGGCTATGTTCACTAAGTCATAGAAGATTACCTTACGATCGGACAATTTGTGACCAACACGACAACCGGAAATCAGACCAACACGTTGCTTACAATCATATGCTGTTTTAACGAAGTTGGAAATCGAAACCTCCGTGCCTTCAACCGTGATCTAGAATACAAATAGGAATCCAATGAATGGCCAGGAAAAATTCGGCTCACTGCTTCTGCGTGTGCATAGTCAAAGAAACGAGCAAGTGATCTCTGACAGTAAAAATCGGGCCAAGGCCTAGTAGGGCATTGTCACTGCATAAGCCATGGACATTTAACTCTCGCCTTACAATCATTACGGTAACCAGATACGCATAAATCTGGCCAATTTTCCGCCCCAGAGAGCTCATGTAAATAAGCGAGCCTGTCGAGGTTGCCGGTGTACAAGTGGCTGACGAAAATAATTTTCCCAAATTTAAAGTCAAGGGGACAGAATTAACCAAACAGTACGTAGCACGGTCGAAAGAGTGAAAACAACTCGGAAGGCAGCGTCAGTACGAACTCAACGAAGCGGAGAACTTGTAGTTAATATCGCGTGTCCCCACGAGGTGTGTACATGTGTCTGACCCATGTTCGGCTGCAGCCAAGCAGGGAAGAGGAAAGTAAAGATCCTTGCGCGGTATCGGGAAATCGAAAATGGAGTAGTTGGCAGTACAAGCAAACAACTAACGAAAAGGGTTCGAGAATTGTTGCCAACGCACAATGCCCCAGCTAGACCGAATTTGGCGTGAAGAGACGCGAAACGGGTTTTCCGTTGCACAATCAAATAAGTAACAAAACGATCCACCATTGTAACCCGGACCTCCATTAGAGCAGGGGTTTCCGGCTACCGAACGAATTAGGTACGGTCGGCCACTGAATAGAGGCAGATGCGTACAAATTCTAGGTGGATGTGGCTGAATCGTGCACGGGAACTAAGAATAATGTCAAGAGGGACCTTACCCCACTGGCAGTAAGGACATGCTTGTGTCCAAGCTTTCAGATGTTTGCGCATTACAGGCCAAAAGAAGTGGCGTGAGACCAGTTTGTCGGTGATTAGAAACCAAGGCGGGGGAAGGGGTGTGCAGGCACACCCTTTTTCTGGATGGTTTCTGAAGATGGGTTCGAGGAAGAATCCGAAACGTGAAGCTAATAAAACTCTTGTGCCATTGATTGGCTCTCGTTCTTCATAACGTAACGTTGTTCTGCAGCAACCTCGGTAAGGTTGATTCCTAGCGGTTTTGAGAAGGGCAATCCAGGACCAGAAGAGCCCGTTAGTAGCCTCATTTGTGATTTGTAGATAAAGCAAGTATCAGAATTGAATTGTGAGATACAGCTTAGCTGGCCGGTAAGCCATGGGTTGAATTCAACAGATTGCGTTTAGAGAGCAAATGCGAGAGAGAGACTTGTGGTCCGTAAATAGTAGGGAATCTAGGTTTTTAAGGGAGTACCGGAAGTTTTTCCGGCTAGGTAGACAGCCAGAAGCTCTCGTTCAAATGCTATTTATTGCGATTAGACAAGTGATTTCTTCCTGGAAATGAAAGCTAGGGGTTGGGTTTGACATGCCAGGTTTTATTAAAGAACCACGCCGACAGCAACTTTAGAATCATCGTTCATAAGCGCAATAGGTGCGTAGGAATCAGAGTGCCAGATATGTGTCTGTCAGTGCAGTCTTCCCATTATACGGCTGACTATAACTATTACAATTTTACTCCGCAGTAGCTGCTGGGCTCAAATATTCATAGCAACTATCATAGCCAGCCAGAAAGCTTTGTTCCGAAGGTTTTAATTTATGTTCGTGCATTACTTTCTGAAGAAATTGAAAAGGTCTGCGGTCCTCCTTTTTGTAAAGTCGATGAGATCGCCTGGTGGTTGCTCGACGAAGTCGTTAGGAAGAGAGACAGTTCGTGACCGACAGAATGATATTGACACTCTTCGGGGAGAATCAGTGTTAGAAAATCCCCCTACTCAGAAACCGCTGTAATTAACCCTCGGAAGGAATGGGAGTGGGAATTTAAGATGTACGCAAACTTTTAAGGGAGAGCAGAAACCGACTGAGTCGACCATGTGTCCGAGAATGCTGAGGGTGATAGTGCCGAAGATAAAACTGGACAAGTTGAAGTTCACGCAAAATTGTTGAAGGCGGTCGAACGCGGTTTTAAGCTGCTGCATATATGCTTCGGCAATAACGTTGGCGGACATAAGTTCGGCCATATATGTGCTGACAAATGCTAGGCCACGGATGACTCTATATGCGGGTCTCTGTAAGGTTTTGGAGATGCTACGGAGTCCAAACCGCCTGCGTAAGAACTGAGATAGAAAAAAAAGTGGGCGGTGACGGTCATCGTCGAAATGGCATCCTAGACGATTGTAACTGTTGGAAAGTTCAGATCAGGTCGACCTAGAAGGAGCGTGTCCAACGTAATCTGTCTTCACTAACTTCTGATCAGGAAAACCTTCGTGTTGCCGACCAAACTACCTCGACAAGGGCTTGAACATCGGAAGATATTAGAACATTGAACGCCGACTGTGTGTTAAATTATTTCCAAAATGAATCTGACTTCCCACTAATTGAAGCTGAACTTTCTACAGAAGCACCCATTTTTGGAATATACAGGCAACGGAAGGGAAGCTCACTCATGTGATATTTACTTGTGTGGGACAATTCAGTGTGTATCGGACGTGAGTAAAGGGGGAAAACAGTATCGTTACTCGAGACTCGGGAGTCTTGAAGACACAGGCATAAATACGGATGGAATACATTCTGCAAAGATTGAGCAGTAAATCCGATGGAAGCATTGTATTCACCCAACCCTGCGAACACATTCTCTAAAGTAAAATAAACCAATGAACTGCCAGCGGTAGGAAGATTCATAACAAAAATGAGGTTACAAGGCGAACTTTGCTGTTTTCAATTTTGGAAGACAGTTAAATTTCCGTCTCTGGAAAAAGTTTCTAGTTGATTCTTTGACTTCAGTAGTTTACAGGATTCTGTATTCCTGCCAATGAAGCTGTCCATTGCCACGGTAGCACCAGATTAATCGTAGATAAATTGGTCCATTCGATCTGGTAGAAGGTTGAGATGGAAACAAATTAAAACTTATGAGTAAACGAGGTTTTTAAAATCGCAAAAAAGAAGATAATATTTTGCGTAAGCCAAATAAAAAGTTAAAATATCATGGGATGCTGGCTGAATTAAAATGAATGACGTCGGAAAATGGGCAAGACATGTGGGAGTAGTTAGCTACCTATTCTGATATAATTTAGCGGTCCGTCCAGCACCAAAGTCTGAGGAGGCATATGCGAGCTGGAATTGCCCAATAGGATACCGTCAATGTTCGAAAGATGCGGGAGGGAAGAGCAATCAGAGGTGGTGACATTAAGGCCTGTTACTTAGGAGTAATAGCTAAAGGAACAATGTGCAGTGGGGAGGCCCAAGGATTTCCCGGGCGATTAATAATTTTCATCTGCGGCATTTGACTTAACTCCGCACTGACGGCAAACGAAACGTGAGACTGGGGGCTGTACGGGGTGGTGTTTGGTGAATTTGTGGTGGGGCGTGAGGTTAGGATATTTGGCGGGCTCGGCGGCCGAAATAAGCTTTGCGGGCCGGCGCACACGTCGGCAAGTTGACGGCCTGAAGGAATGGGTCGGATTTGGGAGACCGAATGTCGATTGCTGTCAGTCAAATTACAGTAGACCGTGCATCCGGTTCAAACATGAAACGGAGTAGCGAGTAGAGAAATGTGTAATCTTCCTTCGACTGAATGTATACGCATATAATTTGGAATGCCTAAATGTACGTGTGACAGCCGGCAGGTTTTATAATTAAATGGCGATTTGTAAAGTTTGTTAAAAACGAAGGATACTCCAGTATACATCTAAATCATGCATAATTTCATACTAAATGAGTACGAGATAGAATATTTTTGTGCCTGCTTTCCTTAAAATATATTTGAATTTATAAGGACAGTGGAAATCAATGGCAAGAAATGAATACTAAATAAGTAGTCATTTTTACCGATTATGATTTTTCCAGGCTGTCGGAAAGAAGCTATTTCAAGAGCCGGCATCTTGTGGTGACCGAACTACCCTAGATTGAAATTTCATGATACAGGAAATCTAATGTACCCGGGTCAAGTATGTGATTGAAGAGTGTGGTAGGTGCAACGCATGTCTAATTTAATTGTTAACTAAGTCGCCGTCCGCGCGCCCATTCTAGTGTGTGGCACATCGTGGAAATCGTCGTTTTTGACGGTTGAACTATCGGCATGCCGAAGGTCGGGCTTGGCGGAGGAATGGTTTTAGTCGAGTAGATTGCCGTACGAAGCTAGAATAGGTAAATAAATGATGTAACGTAATGGCGAAAATCCCGATGAACAAGTCGGGGTGTCTCAATCGTATTCCAATATACTTACTAGATCAAAGCGTCGAATGAATATCCATGTATAGGACGAGTTGGCTTTTCAGTTATTATATTAACAAAAGGCATATTTATTGGGCTGAAAGAGGCTCCTTTATTTCAAGAACCTTCTCTTGATAATAATTAATGAACTAAATTTTCAGAATTGCACATGTCTGTAGTCGTGTCTTATCATAGATGATAGGGTTTTACTCTGATATCTCCCGCCAACTTGTTACTTGATTTTTTCGTTAATACAGCTCAGACTAGGAGGGATGTAAATAAATATCCTATGTTCATTAAAAGAAGCCTTTACTTCTTCAAAAAATATAATTACCGAATGCATGCGATTCCGCTATTCCGCAATAAAAGCAAGAGTTCAGTGTCTAATCTGACCTGTCGAAACTTAATGAACGAACTGGGAGTAATTTCTTCAGAGCAAGGTTTTCATTGCTCCCTTCAACGGCTAATATGAATATTTAAGCTGAAACCTTTTAGCTGGTGCGGAATAACTGTGTTATATTCACAATCCGCCAACAGTATGCCTAGGCTGAACGATTCACCATACCGACAACAAAGGTACTGGGCAAAAGTTCAGAGACGCGTGTTTTACCGATCATGGGCCGCTTCATGTTACAGCTACGAGGAGTTAGGCTCATCAATGGGTCCCCAGCTTTTCCCATGTGCCTTCTGGTACATTTTGTGCTTTGTCTTGCCGCGTCCGTAATCTCAGAGTCTTCATAAATGTTCCATCAGTAACCATCGAAAGGGCCTCAACCAGATGACCTCTACAAATCTGGGGTATAGAATAAGGTTTTTGTGCGCGACTCAGGTATAAATAATTTGTATTGAAGAGAATGGATGGGCTCCGAGCTAGCCGTATGATGAAAATTGAACGCTGATTTCTTCACTTTGTAATACTTATTTTCAGGGAGTTGGGCTTAGAAATAAGCAAGGATAGCGATCACGTCCAGAAACTGAAAATAAAAAGGGCATTTCTTTTTTTGTGGCAAAAAGGGTCTAGGTAAGTCAGATAATCGAAAGAACGGGCGAATTTTAAAAATTTCCCCCTAGGAAAAGGCTGGTGAAAGTGTACATTAATTTGTGCGATTATACAGTTAAGTGTTTTTTTCAAATATGAAACTTTTTAGTGACAGTTTTGTTATTTGAGCAAAGGTGTATTCATCACGGATGTTTTTAGTGGTCGTTCATTTTTTTACGATTTGGTTTCATGTTTAGGTTTGCCTGCACCTACGACTAACATTGGCATCTGCAAAAAAAGGGGCGACTAAGCTCTCCGAAACTTTAACATTAAGAGATTCTTGCTATGTCAAGCCCTTTCCCTTTATTAAATACGAGAAATTCTGAGAACTCACCAAACAGGTAAAACATTCACGAGCTGTTCATCTAAAAGGGTTTATTAACCACAAACTGCAAAGACTGTCTTTTGAGCGATAGATTGAGGACACAGAAAATGGCAAACATATTGCCTAATACCTAAGGGATGCTTTAAGGTTCAGCGAATGCCGTTGTCATTAGAAAAGTAAAAGGAAATTTTGCAGCTGATTTATGTCCTTTATATACTGTCTATGGTATGCACAGGATATCATATATTAATTTTATTTAAATTCTTCAGCCCCTGAGAATTATTTACACGGGGATTCTTAAACATTTTATTCCGCTGACTGCCTAGCTATGAGATGAAACAAAAAGTATCTTCCCCGCAACATGAGTAGTGAAAAAACTAAAGAGGGAAACAAAATCTGTGAACATAATTTCGAAAAACAGAACCAAGCATCAAGTATTTGACTGGTTGCCATACTGTACAGTACACTAATTCATGGCGAGTTGTTAGCCTGAGCAATATCTAAAGTGCATTGTAAACTTCATGGTTGTACTGTCTTATTTACTGAGCTGATAGTATGCATATACTTAATGTGCTTCGTAAAATAGCTTAACGAATTTGACACGAATTTTCACGTTTTCAACAGCGCCGTTTCTCTCAAATAATTATCAATTATCACCGACGTATTATTCATCTCAGTAGATGTTTGATTTTTATTTAAATCAAGGTCTGTTATTAGTAATCGCGTGTTTTAATCGATGTCTTTGGATCGGTTTAGGACGGATGAGTAATAGTTCAGCCCTTTACACATATTCTTTGATTTATTGCGTTTTCTGTATTTTTTTCCTGTCTTACTTACATTTGACGGCATTTGCCGCTGGCAGACTTGTCCCTGACTCGTTGTCCTTCCACGTGCGTTCGGTAGTCAGTGGCGTATTGCCTAGAGTGTTGGACTTGCTAACGCATAATAAGTAAAAGAACCCGGGTTCGAATCGTAGGTTCTTCCATTCCAGAGGTTCGTTAGGGCTGTCTGATCACAGTTACTAAGCCAGAAAGACAATTCCAGTATCAATGGTCGTTTCCTGGTCCAAATTCGCTGTCACTGTGCGATAACCTTCGAGGCCCCAGATCAAGTCCGAAAGCCAACTGGATGAGCTCATGCCGTAAGCCGATCGGCGAAAGAAATTCAAACATATAATGTTTTCATGTCAGCGTACTTATACTAACTCTCAGGTGAAATGAGAGAATTATTTTCTTTTACTTTAAACGGGCGAAAAATATCTACCTGGTCATACACATTTACCACAAGTAGCCTTTTACTTAGTCTGGTAATTATTTCGAAATAAACTGTTTGATAGTAGTCACTTTTTAACTGGTCTATTTTAGTTATTTCATTTTGGCGTTCTTCCCAGTTTCTGTCTTCTTGACTCTTTCATTTTTTGACAGACGTTGATACCATTTATGGGTTAACATAAAGATGTATAGTAATAATTGTATTTTAACTAGACTTCATACGTGCATACACTCATCCCGTCATCTCCTATTTATTTTTGACTCCGTGAAATTGCCCTTCATTATACTTGTCCTTAAATGACTCTTTTAATCTACAAGTAAATCTAAAGGGCGGGACGCTCGTAAAGCTAAAATTTCTCGAAAAATAGGTGTGCTACGTTTCTGCTAGTTGTAAACTTGACCTTTCAACTGATTGATGGAGATCACGGGTGAGGTCAGCATGAAGTGCTTAGACATCCGGTTGATTCTTCTACGAGGTTTCCCTGCTCCTTATCTGCGTCCTAACCTTAAATTTATTGAATTTTGTTTAAATAAAGTATGCATCAACATCCTTCCTTTAATACAAGTTAGTTTGACGGCTTCTAGCTTTGCTTAACTAAAAGTACACCATGGGATATTGAAACACTGATAATTGCATGCACTGCGTCATGCATTTTGTGGCAATTGTCCGCATCAAGCATAGATAACTGAAAAGTTGGACCGAAAGCATCGGCGATTTGACAGTTACTTCATGGTAATGTTGAAGCTCCGTTGTCATTTAAATGGTTGCATGCATTTAACTCCCTATATGACACGTGCTGCCAACGCAGTATTTGAGCAGTTTGTGTGCAACTGACTACTTTATCCTGTCCCAGTTAGTAGGTGAATACACAAAATATTCCAAAATCCTGCTTGCCAGTGAAGTGTACTGAAATCGCGGTAGGATGGGCATGAAATCATCGGACTCTGCAAGACAGCGTTTATAGTTGTGGCACATATTTTAGTATATAGTGCTTAGCCGCAGAGGACCTAATTTATATGTATTCATGCTTTGTTATAAAGAGAAATGACAAAATTCTTCATGATTTTTAGCCAAATTTTTAAGGAAGATTTGGCAAGGATCTAATACATGTAGGAACATTATTGTTTATAAAGCTGCCTACTCATGTGAGGCTTAAGTACTGGAATTAGGGTTAGGTCTGTAGTTATTTTTACGGTTAAGTTAAGTTGTGGGGTTAGGGTCAGGGTTAGCTTTAGGTTTGAAGTTAGTTTTAGGGTAAGGGCTGGAGTTAGGTCAGGGATTAGTTTTAGGGTTAACGTTAGTTCTTGGGTTTTAGTTTTAGGGTTACAGTTGGTTTATAGTTTGCTACGGCGCACAATTTCTTAAATTTCAGTTTCTTCTTTTCCCTGTCTTTTCCTCCACATTCTCTTACCTGTTGTCATTTTTCCGCAGTCATAAAACCCTTAATTACCGCCATGGCCCTATTACAGAAGACCTCGCGTTTTGGTTTATTAAGTGCTTGTTCATATTAGCTCCTCGTCGAAAATTCCACTCTTAAGAGTTGACCAATTGGTATTAGTCAAAATATTTGATAAATCTTTCGGAAACAACTTCGGTGATAAAAATGCATATGGTTTATAAAAGTTGGTAACGTACAAACTTAGGAAAAGAAGGGCTCCTCATTGTGGACATCCAATAATAGCTTCGGCATATGAAATTTTTACAGTGCAAACATTCGGTGCAACCGTGTGGGATTTTTCGGTGTGGACAAGTTAAGTTTGAAACGAATAATCAGATAAAAATGTGACAGTTAACTGAGCTGCAAAATCTTTGGTGAAACATCTCACAATCACCGGCTTGTCATTTATTGAAAAATGATGGCGCGGCGAAACCGCACCACCCGATAAAGGAGATAGAAAAAAGGTAAAAATGAAAACGACAGTCAGATTGTACACAGTGATTGTCTTATCAGGTGGATATTGTTTTTGAGAGTGATGCGAGGCTTTTTTCGGTCATAAACTATGGCAAAGCAACTACTTTCTGGACTTCCAGTAGGCTTCGAGATATTCCATGTATAAGGAAGTTTACTTATGCAGTGAAAAATTGCTGGACGCAAAAAGTCTACTTACGTGCCATGCCAAGCGAGTGATGAAAATTTACCTTTATCGGAGCATATAGAATTGGTTCACTGAAAGTTGTATCAGAATTAGCTTCGATATTAGGGCTGTGCTATGCGCCAGGTTGTTGGTTTGTAGAAAAAATTTTGGGCTGTGATAGTTTCTATACACCTTCACTTCGATTTCTTCCATTACGGTTTCAAGTTACAAAACGTTCTATTGCGTTTCGATATGTAGTCGTCTGGCTTTATTTATATCAATATAAAGCAGATCGTAGTGCTCAAACCTACCGAATGAGAGTCAGGCTGCAATGGCTCCTTCTTACTGTGGTCTTTATGGCACTCCCACTCAGTTGGGATCTGAGCCGCCCCTCTATTCCGTTATCTCAGTATAGTCAGGTCTTCGGCCGGCTGCAGGCCTCCGTGTGGAATCGCCACGGTATTCACCTGAACACCAAACTGAAGATGTACAAGGCCGTCGTCTTGACGACACTCCTTTACGGAGTGGAGACCTGGACCATCTACTGGAACCAAGCCAGGAAACTGAATCACTTCCATCTCAGTTGCCTCCACAGAAAACTGAAGCTGGGATGGCAAGACAGGATCCCAGACGCGAAAGTCCTGGAGCGGACCGGAATACTCAGCATCCACGCCATGCTGAGGCAAGTGCAACTGCGATGGAGCAGCCACCTGGTAAGAATGGTTGACGAGCGAATACCCAAACGACGTTTCTTTGGAGATGTTGCTACGGGTGCTCACCGACAGGGAGGTCGAAAAACAACGCTACAAGGACACTTTGAAGAAATCGCTGAAGCAACTGCAAATCAACCCAGCGACCCCGGAGGACCTCGCCCAGGATAGATCGGCATGGAGAGGATCCGTGAAGACTGGTTCAGCAATCTATGAGGCCAACCGTATCGCCGCCGCCAAGGCCAAAAAGAGCGGCACGAAAGTCACCAGCGCCCCGGACCAATATTGTCGATGACCAGGCCCTGCCAACATGCCCGCGCTGTCAACGCATCTTCCGCACGCGAATCGGCGTGGCTGGACATCTTTGGACGCAATGCACCAAAAATCCGACAATTCCAAATTCTACGTCAAATTCTGCCAACCCTCCTTCAGACTCCCCAACCCTCACTCCTGGCATCAATTCCATTACTCCCACTATCATAGAGACCACATCCCTCTACTCATCGCCTGTTACCCCCACCACCGCAACCACCACCGCCTTCGCCTTCACTACCACCACCCCCACCATCAGCGATGGGGACTTTCTCCTAAACTGTCCTCAAGGTGACCGCACATTCACCTCACTCATCGGCCTGGTCGGTCACTTGCGAATGCATCGTAAAGAGACTGGGTGAACCAGTGCCTGGAGTACCAACACATAGCAGAGATCGTCGCCTCCACTGTCCTCACTGTCCTCGCGCATTCACACATTGCATGGTCCTATTCGGTCACATGCGCATTCATGACAGCGGAATTCACCGCAATGCTGACAACACCGATACCCCATGCACCCCCTCCGCTCCTGCCATTCTTACCACCACTGCCACCCCCACTGCCATGAATGACATCCCCCCAGCCTCTACCGATTTCTTCTTCCCACACTGCGCCCGCAACTTCATCTCACACATCCTCCTGGTCAGTCACCTGCGAATCCATCACACGGAGGCTGGTGAACCAGTGCCTGGGGCTCCGACATACGGTCGCCGCGCCCGCCTCCACTGTCCTCACTGCTCCCGCACATTACACACCGCATGGGCCTATTAGGACACATGCGCCTCCGCGCAACCTGCGGTAAACTACCGGAGGCTAAGCCACATCAGCGCACACCATCTACACTAATACATAGACAACACCCTCACAATCATCATAATGTACCTGATAAAATCACGGTTTCCTAGAAAGCGTGGATTGGAAGGCAGCCAATCTGACGCTTACACCAGACCACGCCGTCGGCCCAGTGTATAGGCTCTGTGTGTCGAGTGGCTGACCAGTGGACTATGAGTCAGACGACGATGGCTCCTCCATATCCCCTGAGTAAGTAAATCCTGGTGTGTGCGTTATGGGGGCCAGGTCATGCTGTGGCACGCGAAGATGGGTACGCAGACCCATCAGCCAATGCGCCCACTCCCACCTCAGACAACTGACTGGCTCGGATGATGGTCGGATTGTGGGGGAGGAAGAGAGAGTGAGGTCAAGAGCTCAGCGCATTTTCCTCAATATAAACAATCTGACGCGCTTAAACCTATCACGGTGCGCTAAAAGCCGTGGCTTGGAAGGTTGGCAACTGACGGGATAACTCAGACTGCGTGGTCAGCCCAATGTGTGTTTTGTGTGGAGTGGCTGACTGGTGGGCTGAGAGGCCAGGCTGCAATGGCTCCTTCTTAATGTGGCCTTTGTGGCACTCCCACTCCGTGGGATCCGAGCCAGGTGTGATGGTACGCCGTGGGGCGGCTCCGGCCGCGCCAGCCACCTGCGCTCTCTCCCATCGCCGGTCTTCTTGACTCTGTCTTGACACCGAGCTCAGGTGGGGGAGGAGGAGGGAGTGTGGTAGCTGCAGCGCAAGGCTACTATCACTTAAAACTAATTCCCGTGCAAGTCACCGTCCCTGCACCACCTGTTGTGGAGCATACGGTGGACCTCGTCGAAATCGACGGTCGAACTGTCAAATTGCGTTATTGTGTTCTTATTTGGAGTAGGACCGCAGTGCGTGGGCCTGTGCCCTCTCCCACCTCCGGTCTACTTGACTTTTGGTTTGAAACCGGGTCCAGGTGGGGGAAGTGTACTCTCACTATAATTCAGTGCGTGTCACCGTCCCGGCACAACATACGGTGGACATCATCGAAAACGACCATCGAACTAGCGAGTGCTTTAATAAAACGTTTTTGCATTTTCGTTTACGATGGCTGGCCAATTTTGATCTTTTTATAAACCGAAAAATTGGACTAAGCAAAAAGAAATATTGCATATGATTAACTGCTTTTTCACCCAATGCCTAAAACATTGCAGACTATATTAGAGCGCAAATACAAAAAATTCGAATTGTCATGCATTATATGCGCATAATTCAGCCTCATAGCAAGCTTGGGGAAGTGAAACAATTCGTTAAATTTATACGTATACCACATGCTACAAAGGGAATGTTTGCATGTGGTTGCATTACTATTAGTTTTAGGTTAAGGCACCATTGGGTGATAGTTCATGTATAGCCACATTTTTTCTGTAGGTTAAGGAGTATTTATATGAGCTGCATATACCGCGATGTAAGCCAAGTACACTTCATCCATTGAGGTCTGATTTCCTGAGAAAATAGTCAGCAAATTGGTATACATTGATGACGCCTAGCAGAAGGCTAGACTCGGTAGCAGACAAGGTGTAATTTGACAGGATCTCTTTATTTGCCTCGATCCCATTCTACCTGGTGATAGATACTACAGCCGGTATTCTTCAATGGAAGTATGATAATATTGACCAACGTTGCAAGCGATTACACGTCAGTGAAGTCATAAAATTGTGGTTTGAGGTTTTATTTTGGGTTTACATGCAAAAGAATTGGGCATAGATTAATTTACATCTTTCTGAAAAAATTGTTGAAACTCTTCTGCAGAGGCTTGAGCTGCTAACCTTCATCCCATGCACTCCGAAATTATTGGCCAGATATTTCACCTAAATCTTTTTCGTAATTTAGCATAAAAACGTTTCGGTATTCAAGGCCCTGGATTGCTCTACATTTCCTGTTATCTAGTTTACTAGTGAAGAGGATTGCACCTTAAGCTTCCCTTCTTCGACTTACAGGTTGCAACGACGGTGACGGGAAGAAGTGGACAATAGTTTATTTTGAGGGAGCTAACAGTAAGCGCATCCTGTAGTTCTAAAGCATTCCCTCATTCGCCACAAAGGCAGTTGTTTCATAACCCTCTTTGAATGCGTTCGAAAACAATTTGGTAATTACAGTGGTTTGGATGAGGAGTTTACATACTTACATTCCCTCTTTGAAGATAACCGTTGGTTACATTTCCTAAAAGAGGCCCCATTTTCAGTGGCTGGATGGTGAAAACCCGATTTCCGGCTTGCAGTTCCCTATGCGAAGACTGTTTTGGGGACGATCATCAAACCTGGTAGAACTTATATTATTCATAAACCAGCATTCACATGCAAACAACGAACCCTGGTGTCCAAAGATCCGCTAGTGGCAACAGAACCATTACCAGGGATCTGAAAGATACCACGCCAAAATTGTGCCAGCGCTTGTTAAACGTGCAAACTCCTTGGAATAAAGATACACTAGAATTAGCTTGTAAGCAATCGCACAGATTAACTGTTGCTGGTATTGGTGACGGGAACGTGGTTTTTTAATTGTCGGTACTAATATAGTTTAACTCATGAACTTGCCTCCTTTTATTTTTTTTTCTTCTTCAACGGATGCTACGTGCGATCTATGTATGTGTATTTCATCCATTTAAGTGTGATAGCTGACGGGCAGTATCGGTATGTTGCATTTATAATAATCTTGAAATGCTGAGAGAGGTCAATACACTCAGTTATAATAATGTTGGTTGTAAAGTATGCTAAACTATCTATACTGCTTTTCCTATTCTCTGAGTACTAAAAGGCCTCGAATGGGTTCAATAGGAGACTCGTCACTTCGTTTTTAGAGACCATGCGGGCCAAACTGTTCGAAAATCATGAGAAGTGGTGAAAATGCCGGTGGTGTTATAAAGTATAATTTTTTATAAAATCACTTTAAACTTTTACTTGCGTGCATTGTGTTTACGAACTAAGACAGAAGAAATGCTAACGATAAAAATCAACGAAAAATTGGAATCCCATTAAGGATTATAAGCTTCCCAGTGTGAATTATATACTAGCCCAAAAAGCGTTCCACCATCTAAACTAAATAGCCCTCTCCTCAATGACGAGTTCTTGATTTTTTGTCAACATTCCGTTTTCTATGAATAGGTTGAAACTTCATCTCGATCCATTTTTTGTGGAAAACGTCTTTCATATCAATATGTCTTCTCATATCCGTTCTTTAATTTAGGTTCGGCAAACAAAAGCACACAGCTAAATTTTCTCCTCCAGCTGTGCTATTGAGAGAATCTGCACTTGAAGCAACAGATGAAGAAACAGGAAACGACCAGAAAGAAACCTGAACGGATTCGTTTGTTAAGGTATAGCAATGAAACTATCATTGAGTAAAATCTAACGCGGTCTCCATTAGGTACGTCCATCATTCATATAGTGCGAGTTTATTAACGTCAACTCTGCTGCCGGAACAGCTGAAACGCCCTGTAGGGAAAAAGCACTGGTTGGATTGAACGAAGCATCTGGCTAACAGTCACGGACACTTGCCCGTCTCTTCATTTGCATTTCGGAGTCGCTTTCGATGACTGAGCCCCGAAAGCAGTAGAGTTTACACGAAGTTCTTTTCTACACTCAGCGTTTCTTTCCGCTCACTGGCTTCCTCCACTTCCATCATACGGAAAGTAGGCATGTTGTTCGAGTAGCTTCCAATAGCTATCGGGTGCTTGCCAGACTAGTCGAGGCGCTGCCTACGGCGTATTTTTGATGACCACCAGCCCCCCAGTTCCTCATGAATAGGGTTGCTTCTTATGCCGCCTTTCCTCGGGTCTGTCTGGTCACGTTCTTTTCACCCTTACCTGCTAGTGTCTATTCGTATGCCCACTCTAGCCGGTTCTGTAGGCACAAACAGAATAATAAATACACCGAAAATGAGGTCCAACGGCAACGCATGTCCGCTCAGAGGACAAAGAAAAGGAATAATTGAAAGCAGCATTTGTGTCTTAATGACTGTCAATGTCTGAAAGTCGACTTCATCGCGATGCCTCTTTATTAATTCACTCACAGAGCGCGGTGTCGGGCAGAGTTTTTCAGTCTGCTGGCCTTCATGCTGATTAGACTGATCACACTTTTATTTTTTTCGGGTTATATCGATCCAGCTAAACGTTTTCTCCAGCACACTGTTTATTTGTTTCGTTAATACTAACCACGTGGTGGATTAGAATAGTCTTATGCCTAAGAGATCCGAAACCAGTGAAAATTACGCGCTGTCCCATCTGAATATTTGATCAACTCGGACTTATCGAGAGCAAAATTATGCTTGCCGGTTAATAGTAATTACTCAAAGGGTACTTTGGGAGAAAAGCTCCAAATACTGTATGGACTTCATTTATCTTCAAGCAAATGAACCAACAGTTTGCGATAACAATATGGTACATATGGAATGCTACCTTAGAATTTTTTTATAAACAAAAATTTTGTACTCTTCAAATTTTAATGCCTTTTGTAATGATAAGTTAACCAGTTTTCTAAGGAGCATCTATAGCATGGTGCACTTTATAATGAAACTCCAGACTCCAGTTCGGTAACAATAAGGCAAAGCATCGTTTCATGACTACCTGAGCTCTCAATACCGTATGACGTTATAGGTTTACTGAAGTGCGTGTCAACCAACGGGACTAAGTCGCATTTAGTGAGCGCGGCCGACTTAAATGTGAATGATAATTTGCTGAATGTGCAGTCATTACGTACAGGGGTGATGCCAAAAAGATACGCAGCTGTCAAGATACCAAGAAAGGAAGAGTTTGCACACATGGCCATTAACATTAATGACACGCTTATAACGGTATAGCTGGGAATATCCAGCGCGGTAAAAAACAATGCTCTTTACACAGAGGCTGCTAAATTTTACCGAGGGAAAGGTTTAAAATCGGAAATGGACTCAGACATACCAAGGTAGCAAAAGTTAAGTGATATTATCCCATGGAGCTTTACTTGGAATTCACTATCTAAATGTCAGCAAGTTGACGCTTAACTTGGACTGCATGAACCACAGTACGCAAAGAATTCTCAGGTTCAGCTTTTTAATTTCCTCAGAAATTAATGTGCAACATGGAACATGTCAATTTATTCTAGGCAGTATAGGTACAGATCAAAGTTTGCTATGAACATTTGAACAGAAGTCTGTCAGTTACTGCGGTATAACCGCGTAATGTTCATAAAACTGCCACAGATAGCTAGAAGTAAATATATCGAGGTTAAATGATACACCATACTGGCAGCACGAGTACTAGCTAAAAGCCCAGACACGTGTTTTGCTGATATTCTGCCGCTGCATGACACAGCTGCGAGGGGTTCGGTTCATCCGTGGGTTTCCCAGGCTGCCCCAGGTGCTTTCTGGTAGATATTTCAGATTTGAAATTTCAGCTTTTAAATTTCTTCGATAAATTAATCTGTAACTTGGAGCAAGTCAATGTATCCATAGCACATTCTCGGTTTTTATATCTTCCTGGTCAACTACAGGTGAAACTTCCCATGGCTCTCCGTCACCAAACCAAACAAGGTATGAAGTCGGTTGACAATTCGAAGAAAAGGAATGCCAATGGCAATAAATGAATCGTTTCAATTCAGCATGCATTCATTTATTCGTTTTATATCTGGTATGTCACGCAAAATGGGTCATTCTTTAAACGGCCGCTCCTGCAAGGACAGTTCCTCGGATTTATTGAAGATCCACAGCCTCAGCTTCTGGAAGTAGCAATACATCTTTGACAGCTCCCCTGATGTCGCATCTTTTATTAATTGTTGATAATGAGCTATTTCCCCTTATCTTCTGCATTTCTGAGGGAGAGTATCATTTTTTTAGCCAGACTACTGTTGATCGCTCACACCCAAAAAGACGCAATAACATCTGAGTAACTAACCCATTACAACAATAGACACCCTGCTACACAATCCTGATTTTAAAACCGGGGTAATTAACTCTATATACCAGCCAAGTCGTATATGCACCAATGGGATGACCATATTAACCAAAGAACTTATTGGCGAAGGCTCCTGAATTAGCATGGTAAAAGTCATACACTCACGAAATACATCCTGGAGATAGTATGCATTGAAGTCCTTGTCGCAAAGAAACGATCAAAAGCATCAGCGTTGTGAACGTGACTGAAGTGACCATCGACAGTTTGTCAGGCGTCTTCAAATAGCCAACACGAAGTAAAACGCGCATGTTCTACCCAACAGGTCGATGTGCAGAACTTCATTTTTAAAATCTCTTTGAATCCCTGTAATGCGGTTGCTAGATTAATGTATGACAGAGACAAAGAACTCAGAAATGACTATGCTGACGCTCTACTTTCATCAATATCACAACAAGGATCTATCAAGAACAATCAGCGCAAAATTAGTTTTGGCACAGAAGTGTCCTCAATTTGAAAACAGTGCCTTCGAATAATAAATTCCAACAGGAGTTGTGTTACAACAATAGCGAGTGTAACATTTAGTAGCGTACTGCAACGAAGTTGAATAAGAGAGTTGCTCACTTCTTATTTTTGGTCCAGTAAAATTAATGGAGTAATAAATATTTCCCGGATATTTCCTTTTGATGGCGCAAGTAGCTGCGCATTTTACTGCGGCATATAAATGCATATTGTCACCTAGATGTGTATATCAGTAAAATTCAAGTTTGACTGTACCGCCCAAGGCAATTAGCAACCCGTACATTCAGTGCTGCAAGTCCATATTTATATTTTGACGAGTTATTTTCAAATTCTCTGTTTTAACGGAAGATAGGACGAGACAGAGCGGCTAATAAAACATTTGATCGGTTTTATATTAAGATTTTGACTGGTTTTTGATCCACGAGGTCGTTAACTCTCTCACTTTGCAATCCGCTTAACTTAGGAGGGACAATGTCAGGTTTACATAAATCTCGTGCTGCCCACTGGGTCAGTTCTATTTATTTAAACCAGGCGTTGCCTGAAAACGCCGAACTGGCCAAGACTCAATAACATTGGAAGGACTAATTTTGTCCATCATCGGATGATATTTGCCTGTCAAAATTCTACTGGTTCTTTTAGAAATTCATCTCATTGGCTTCACGCAGTGAGTCCTTGTGGTCAATTTATGAGATTGGTGGAAAATTTGGTCAACCGCCCACAAGCCTATAAATGCGGGCACTGGTCTGGTGTCTGTAGCAAAACCTAGCGCTATCATGGCCGCCGCGTCGATTGCCTCCCAGCTTACGCTTCTTTTAGTCACTAGTCTACTGGTTATGTCTTCTGCTTCACCGAAGCCGTACGCAGATCTCCCACCTGCTGTTGAGGGGGAGGAGGGTGACCTTGAACAATCGGAGAATGACTTGAGCTACGAGGAGATGCTTGAGTATCTGCTGTCCCGAGCACATGCAAAACGCGGATTTTTGACCGCCTCTCGTCTCGGCAAACGCGGGTTCCTGACCGCCAGCCGCCTTGGCAAACGCGGCTTGCTCATTGGAACCCGACTGGGCTAATAAAATTGGTAACTTGACAGCAGTCATTTCCTATCATCCCCCGAAATGTGTCCAGTTCCGCTCCAAAAAATAGACAACCCTCACAACAGTTACAAAGGTCCGCATAAGACTCTCATCTACACACCTCTTACTGGTATTCCTGCAGACCAAATACACAGATCTCTTTGTGCAATAAATATCTGCATTTACGTGTGGTTGTCTTTTCTGATATCCAAGACAGCTGATAGCAGAATATCTGAATACATGGTTTGATTAATAAACTATTCACAGACTCATTTACCATAAATGGTTTCATTTAATTTCAGTTGACAGAGTTACTTTTAGAGGGGAAAAGCTAGGGGCAATATACTCTATGCGGGTTTCAACCCGTAGGCAGTAGGACGTACAAGTTTCCTTTTTGTCGTAAGGCCCTAAATAACTTGTTTTCAGAAACCGAATTACATCTACGAAACCGGCTTAAGTGACTGAAGATCGAATAATTAATGGTAACTGTCTGCAAATATAAAGGGCGTTTTTCTTATAAAGCGCATTAACCTCTGCACAAATAAACGTAAGTCATAGGTTTCTTTTCTATATATGACATGGGAAACTTGGATATATTTAAGAACCTTGTCTGAAGATGCTTGTTCTTTGATTTTAGATAGTTAATGAAAACTGAATTATGTTTAAAAACCATACCACCGTTCACTCGATAAGTGCCCTATTAAAATTTATCTCCAGAAAGTACTCAGTAAAAGCCGTATTATAGTGAGATCGGCCGGAGTACGTGAGGAAGGCCATTGTTCACAATACGGAAAATAATGGTAAAATGTTAGAAGAAGAAGTCGAGACTACCTAAGTTTGGAGATTTCGTCGTTTATATTGTATGCCATGGAGAGGTAAGATTATTAGAAAGGGAATGACTATTTTAAAAACCTAATTTTCCAAAATATAATGGACCCTCTCAGGTTGCTCCAGTCAAAAACCTTATTCTAACTACTAAACGTTCTTCAACCTTTCTGTAAATCATACTCATGCGGTCAGAAGCGTGAGTGAAGGGCAGTACGATGGTGGTTATTCAGAGCATAAGAGCACGTAGCCACCTTGCTAGTTTACCAATAAAGCCCATTTGCTTTATCACCTTCCTTACCATGATCCTGTGAAATACAGGTGTCTTTTCGCAAATATTGAAATCAAGCTAGTCTGAAGTAATAAACTATTACATCAGATATTTAACTTGAAATCAAGACAAAAACCTAAAATTTAAACAAGGATTCATATGCTGGCACCGGGTTGTATGCTGACGGAAACAACAATTAGTGCACTAGTAAATCCAATGAAAAGAACTGTTTTACAAGACACTTTAAAGCCAGAGAGAGCGTCTATTTCAATTCGCTGCTGTTATCAGTACGTAAGGAAACTAAGTAAATTATGCCAGCCCCTATAGAACAGAGTTTGAACAAAGACAAGGGAGACTGAAATGACAGTTTCTGGCTTAGTAGCGGGCATCAGTCAGCCATACCCAACCTCAGGTTTAGGGCTTCCGGAATTTGAATTGGGAACCTTTTTTCATTTCATCCAGTGCTCGAATATTTAGCCGTGGGCACGTCGACCTGTCGGTTAGCGTAAGACATCCGTTTACACTTCAAACTGTTGGCTGCAGTGAACTGCTAAAAAGAAGATTTTCCTTTTATCCTACTAGGATTATCCACAATTTTCTAGTCAGAATCACCTTATGAAATTCGAATTTTATTGGTATATAAATAATATAATATTGGTTACCTCTTTGGAGAAATTTGTCTATTTCTTTAAAATGCTTTTCGACTTGTTCAATCATTTAACTGCACTCGATTTATTTGTTTATCCACAACCTGAGCATTTTATCAAGCAAAATGCACCCCACCCCCGCCCAAGCGAAAAGAATGCACACCTCGAATGTTCCCGGTTGCGTTTTTTCCTTTATTTTGCCTTCTTTCCCATATGAAGATTGAGCCTCATATCTTTGAGTGGAACACAAGAAACGCATACGACATTCGGCATGTTTGTTCTGGCTTTGCATTCAACGATGACCTTCTCCATGAGGACCACACATTACGACATTTTTATTTTCCTTACTGAAACTCTTATTTTTACGCTTTGTTTCCAGTTTAACCGGTAATTCGTTAAGTAATGCTGCTACGTTGAAACATATCTTTTAGGACCAGTCAAAATGGAAGATTTTAAACTACCTAGTTGAAATGCCTTTACAATCAACTTTAAGGTTATTTTATCTTGTTGTGAAAAACTTGGCGGCCTCGATGAAATTCGAGCCCATGACAACAAGGGGAAGCCTTAGTAGAGCCAAGACTCTAGCCACTTGAGCTATGAGGCCTCACCGGGATCCGTGATTTTAATCAAACTGGGGTCAAGACACTCGCTCAAAGCATTTAATATCCGTGCCGTTAGACGTTGCATGAACTCACAGCTGAAATCAGCAACAATCGTATATGATAGTTTACAGATGAACTTAATCAGACTCTATAACTGAAAATAATTTTCCACTGATGCTAAGAACTGTTCGGACATGTACTTTAGAGACGGACATAGAAATCATTAATCTTTAACGCAGATAATAGTTAGAGACATTCTTTTCATGATTGCATTCTGCATGAATAAATATTTATTTGCCATATAAACTTACTTTTCCCTAGTGCTTTGGGGCAATGCTTTACAGAACCGTCCATAGAGCACTTAAGAAAATTTTAGGATAGGAAAGCTTGCTTTTTGTTCCTTCGCCTCACTACAGACGTTTCCATCAAAAGTATACTGAGTTAGATTTTTGATACGAAGAAAAGGTAATACTTCAGTCGTATTGAACGGTTGCCTTTCAAGACCAGCCTGAATTATGCAATGCGGCATAACCTCGAAATAGCTCGGAATGCGTCCTCTGACTTAGATACACAAACCAAACTGCTGCTGCGTGCTAACGTTGCTGCTCATCCACCTTGAAGACTTCTGATAAAAGATCTAAAGAGCCTTCCCAGGATATTACGGAATTAGCTGAAAGTATGAAAAATGCGCATCCCTTTGTACGGGCTTTGAATTGACGCTGAGCAGCATGCAAAAGAAGATGGGGATTGTTCGTTTGTCTCCCCCCCGGTAGGATAGACAATAGGTCACCTTGAGCCGAATTCCCATAAAGGCATCCGTTGTTATGTCCAAACTCTAACCCTTACCCATACTTTAACCGAAGCCCTATCTTATCCCCCAATTTCGCTCCAACCCCTAATTTCCCTGGAACTAAGTACAAATTCGTTTTCATCAGGATGTGTTTCTATTCCTGGCTCCTGCTGGAGGGCACCTTAGCGCTGTCTACCGATATATGCATCCCATTATAGGGGATTGGAGGTAAAACTATAAAAAAAAACATGCAAAAGGAGAAGACACACCTGTGCTGTGAAAGAAAAGTTTACAGCAAATGTTAAGAACACCTTTGCGATGTCGGGAAAACCACTGAGTAAAATTGAGCTGCATAATGTTTGACAGTAGGCTGAAATCCGAAGTTTTAACGGGTCAATTTCAGTTAATACCGAAAATGCTTGAAATTATTTTATGAAATCAACTATATGTTTTAAATTTTTATTGGCATTATGACGGGATTTCTGGGACATATTTAATTTCAAACTCTGTCCTGACATTTGTGTTAAGGGTATCCCACGGCTGACACGTAGCAAGATAGATAATCGCGCGAATAACGTTTTTACTCAAATGACAGGGATTTTTTTCTGTCAAAAAATAAAGATTTGTTTAACAGACAACCTCTTAAGACCCGGTTAGAAGTAAGGCAAATGGTTAAGAAAACGTTTACTGTAATGAATAGTGAGGCAGCATACCCTTTGTGGATTATCACAATTACATTTTAGATCCTTTATTAATGGTGAGAAGCGTCATGTTAAAAAAAACTTTTATTTCAATTTCTGATGAACGCATATTCCCTTTTTTTCGCACAAAAGACTCGTTCTGCTCAAATAAAGATTTTACAATCCGGTAATCACTGTCAACTCACAAAATGTAAATTAAAGAGTTGACAGATGTCAGAACAATACAAATTTCTTATTTTGTATTTGTTGCATACGAAATTAGTCCAGAAATAAGAACCTATCCTTGTTGCACAAACGTTCTCTTTTATTCTTTAAATTGCGAGTGAAATATATATATATATTGTATGCGCAAAGTTGGGTATGGTCACTCCTAGGAAATTTTGTTATCTGTCACATGTCAAGAGCCCCTTTTGCACTTTAAAAAAGTTTCTGAAATTCGTGTCCTTGCTCAGAAAGTTTTGTTCGCCCGCTTGAACAAAAACAGTTATTCGACACTTATGTGCAGTTGTGAATAACTGTAATTTATTACCAACCTTGCGTACCGTAAAGCCCAAATAAACGCTCGTGGCGAGGCGTCACAAGCATTTCAAGAAATCCTGTTTGATAACCAGTGGCTGTCGTTTTTAAAGCAAATTACACTGGGAATGTTTGGAATAACGTAAGGGTTGATTGATATTTATTCTGCTCAAAATTCAACATTTATGTGAAAATACCATGGTGCATACGTTCAAAAGGTCAGTTCCATAATACGCGTAAAATAAAAACACATGGATAGGTTGAGGAAAAATTCTTTCCAAATTGAAGAATTACTGCTAAAAGTACCACACTCCTGAAAGTTTTCCGAATTTCTGCCAGGCTGGCTACAGCATAAATAAACTTCCTTAATCTCGAAAGCATTAAATCAGCATCCTATTTATTTGGATTCGGAATTTCGGAACGAAACTGAAATAGAAACCTAGCACCCGCTTATATAGATAGTCTTGAGCGAAATTCCAGGAAGTGTAAATATTTCCATGTCTTAACCTTAAACTTAACCCGGACTCTACCTTAACCCCTAACCTTACTCTCCCTTGAACCTCACGTAAGGCCCCTGGTATATGGGGTGATTATTTCCGTTTTTTACCCACATTTCTGCCAAATTTGCATTCAATTTCTTTTACGATACATCCTTAAATAATTATGCGGAGATGCTCATAGCCCTTCGAAGGGATGTAAATGGATTATTCCAAACGAGGTTCTGAAGTGCAAGACTGCTATTTTCCTGAATTAATTTCATAAAGGTTCGAAGAATACTTGGATGTTATGTTCTTAATGACTTAAAGGGACAACACGAGAACCACTTTTCGTTGAAGCCACCTGCTGCCTATAAACCTCATTTATGCCGAAATATTATAAATACCTACGATTCTCTTGAGAAAATACGAGGTGCTATGTGATCACGCTTAGTTCCATTATTTGCAGTCCACCATTTAAAGTTATGAAGAAACGAGGTGCGCTCTAACAGTTTCAGATTTAGTTTTTGGCTTCATAAACACAATGACTTCCTACAAAGTAGATTCCTTATCTCATGAAATGCCAACCGAAATTTTGATATATGTTTTAAATTCAAACAAATTTCTTTACGTAGAGTTGTCATATTGATTTTCATGCAGCCTTAATCCTGAGATATTTCAGTTACGTCAGGATGCCGGCTTTTAAAGGAGTTTCCTTCTGATCGTCTGCAGAATGCGTACTATGCAAAAATTGACTACATATGCAGTATATAATTTTCTCATTGATTTTCAAGGCTCTTATTAATTCAAAATATACTTTACAGAAAACTCGCACAAAAATATTAATGTTTACTTGGTTAATAGTAAATTTGAAGAAAAGGTATCTTTCCATTGTTAAAAGGTTTCTATATATCATATTTTTAAGACCTTAGAATGTTCCTTCATAATATATCGTATCTGTAAATTTATTGACGTTGCCCATAAAGTATATAACATAGTCCACCTCCACTGCAACATTTTATGAGAAATATGTGGCTCCTTCCTTATAGCGTACATAAATGTGTGATTTGCCTTTGACAAAGGCATAGAGCACGTAGATTGGAAACCTTTAATTCAAGTGTAACGGCAGGTAGTGTTCAAAAGTATTCAGATATTTTTGAAATCTTTTAAAAACCAAACGTTACCCTTTCTTTATGTATAAACTTTGAAGGCGCAATTTGCTATCCAATGAGTAAAAGAAAGTACATTTATGTGCGTATTTTTTATAAAGCATATATGAATCATTAAGTGCATTAAAATCGATGAGAAAATTGCATACTACTTGAGTAGCCATGTTTTCGCACAGTTTGCTTTCTGCAGGCGGTCAAAAAGAAGTTCTTTCACTAGCCGCGGCATCGTGTCGTGGCTCGGATTAGACTGAACTATAATCAATACAACAATTCTACTTAAGCAATTTGCTTGAATCAAAACACATTGCAGAATTTCAGATGACATTTCCTGAGATAGGGAATCTACTGATGGCTTGGAGTACCGCTCCTTCCACTGCGCTTCTTCAAATTGTGGATTTTGCAGGCAGTTTTAAGGAAGAGAATTCAAAGGTCGGCAACCTGATATATCTGAAGTATCTTTGGATTATGCTGCACTATCATCAGTATTGCAGTAACAGTTAACTAATTCTTCCTAATCGAGAACGAATTTCAGAATTTCGATTAAATTGTCATGAGATCGGGCACTTACTGTATCTGCACCAAGTTGATGGTAAGGGTCTAGATGAAAATTAGTCTAAATGCAACGCTTTCAAGACCACGGAGGAGGTCGTGCACCTTCTTCGCACGGTTGACCGATTAACGTGACCCTACTGTTCTTTTGTTGTCTCGTTTATGCTCCTATTCGCTTGCGCAAGAGCCCGCTTTATTTCACTGAGTGGAAGTTGTGTACGGTAATTCATTTTTTTCTGTCTTTAGTGCATATCTGCATCGTAGTCGAATGCCTTTAATTTTGATTATTTTGAGTTATACTACATAGAACTCAAATCCAGAGGGGTGCTTACTCTTGAACAGTATATTTGCGCAATTTACTCTGTGCATTTTTATGATCTCCATCACGAAAAAACCCACATAATTACATATAACGGAAATTTCATTATGATAACGAGGTCTTTCAGCAAGTGGCTTGAAGTTGAAAAAAATTATTTGGCCCGAATTCGTGTCAATTACACACCTAAACACATAAAACATAAAATTTGTTTAGTCGCCACCAGAGTTTTTTGTGCCAGCGGTTTTCAGTTAAAGCCATTTTTAATTGCTTTTTAACAGCAACCTCTAACACCTCCCGAACCATACTGCAGCATTTTGTGAGTCTAGGGAACAGCAGGCGTGCACCATCTTGCTGAATGATTACAATTTCGTGCAGTCCACACACCAGACGCTTTTGAAAAATCACAGTTACAATATACACATATAGCAAAAGAGGATAACCGACCACTGACCATAGATTTTAGTCACATCGGTTGCTCCTGAGCAGGTACCAGATAGGATCTGTATGCCCCACAATGGACCAAATAACAAAAATATTTGATTTTTCCGTTCCCATAAGGTTGATGGCCTTATAATAAAAAAACAGTTTGCTAAACAACTTATTCCAGAAATATAATGACAACAGTAGCAGATCGTTCAAGCAGTGGAAATAATTTACTTTACCGTTTTTGGCTATCAGCTTCTGAATAATTTCTTTAATTTCAAGAATAAGATTTTTTCCGTTGTGCTAAAACGATTTTAGGGACATAGCCTATCATTTCGTGTGATGGAGAATGCGGAGTCACCTTTATTACTAACCTAATCAAATAGTTTTAATTAAAGTGTGTGAGGACACGTTTAAATAAGCAAAACAGAATAAGAAAGTCCATATACAAGTGCTCTAAAAATGGTTATCTTGTCTTTGGGATGCTTAACTGGGTTATGAGTACAAAAAACAATAAGGCTGATAAATGAAACGCAGTGTTGACAAAATTTTCACATCAAACCTTAATCAACCTTCGTTTCTGATAATTATATGTCAGCTCAACTTCATTATGTTCATTCCTTTTGATAACTAAACTTTCGAACGTCCTTTAGAAACAAGAGAGCACCGACTTTCAAATGCGACATCAGTGCATGCACAATACGAAAACAGCTTATAATATGCAGTCTTAAATTGAGTTCGGTTACCTTCTAGATAAATAGACGCACCCGGAATAAATTCAGTTGGACTGAAGGATATAAGGAACACCAGAATTACTACAGATGGTCCGGCACTAAATATCCGGATGTAAACTACTTACGTTTCCTGACTTTAAACCTAATCCTGGCCCTAACCCTTAGACTAATACTTCTAACACTAACATTACATTTAACCCCAACCTGAATCCCAGCTCCATCTGGAATTCAGCATAAACTCACCGGCAAGATGAGTGTCAACATTTCCGCTTCTTATTTCAAGCCATTTGAGATTTGGCTTCTGCAGTTGAATCTTAAAGCTTTATAAACGTCTGCTTTTATTAACACCACCTCCAATATAATAACCGGAAAATTTTATCCTGCCTACCTTGACGACCAGCAAGCCGTAAGAGAAAATATTCTCAGTCTTTTTCAGATCATAAATAGATCATTCATATTGAGTAGGTAGATAGTTTCCTCTTGTGCTGAAGAGAGAAATTTTGACCTTCTAGGTAGTTTTGCCACAAAATAGTTAAGATATTTTGAATCGGGTAGCATCAGTAGCCTGCCCCACTGGGAGGGCTGGCAGTTTAACTTGTATACTCTAGTGAAATAATTCAAAGGTCTGGTAGTCTAGAGATTTTTATATTTTCCGCAAATATCTATGTTTTCTTTACAAAATATTTTTAAGTCCAAGAAAAAGCCAATTTCGGGTCACTAGCTATCAGTAACCTCTCGGGAGAGGAAGAGGGTAGTTGTTTGATAGACGTGTTGGGCCAAAAAGGTTTGAATGTTGGCCTTCTTATGTCCACTTGTATCATTTATTCCAAACTAAACCTCAAGATGATGGACTAAGGTTTAGGCTCATAAAGATCGGGCTTGTATCCTTGGAATTTTATGTGTTTTAAAACCACGAATAAAAGCCCAGTTTTAAAAAATTGTCCTTCACTTCTTCTGTACGTGTGAGCAATGATTATGGTCTCAGTTTTACTTTGCCGGTCTTTTTAAAGCACATGTGCATTGTTTTCTTTGATATGAAAATTCAAAGGAAAACCTCTTTCCTACAATGTGAGAAAAAAACATTTTCTCGCATTTTTGTGAGATAATTTAGAATGCCTAAATACGTAAAAACAGCGGACAACTTACGATTTCTTAAACAGTCGTCTTTTTTGGGTTTGGTTTTCACGTGTGAATAAAAGCATGTTAATCCAAAAGACAGAATCGTGGCACGTAAAGAGTATGTTGGAATTATATAGTTTATCAGTCAAAATTTTAATGTCACCATAGTAATCATCGCCTAAGCGAAGAAACACTGGTATTTTCAGTTGTGTTCCATGAATTGTGCCATCAGTTTTGGCATTCATTGGCAAATCACATAGAAATTTCAGCTTCGATTGTTACTGCAATATGGACAGGGGCAGCTCGAGGCAACTGCTGGTCACGTCATCTCCATGTCCGCTTACAGCCAGCCTTAGCCTGTTAACCCTGGAAGCTTGGAAACAGATAAAGTATAGTATATTTCAAGAAAGTTAAAATCCACCTTCATTTACATTCGTTTTCCACTGAAGATGATGGAGAAGCCTAGAAAACCTTCCGAAGTGCCCTTTATGAGGCTGCTTACCATGGCTTAATGAGTAATTAAAAGCTAAAAACTTGGGAGCACTAGATGTTCGAAATTTTCTAGATCGCAAAGCACTCAGGAATCTCGGGGGTAAAGGTGGTCACAATGCTTGAAAGGTATATGCAAACGTCGTTGACTCAAAGGCAATTCCGACTTTTAACCTCTCTGACTCCGAGCCAAACTAAATACACATTGAACCAAACTAACCATCAAAACTTTATTTCCTTGTCCTAATTATGACATTTTACAAGCTGCGCTTCAATGGAAACTTAACCTTTTGTCTGACAGTAACTCAAAACTGTGTAAATATGTGCTGCTGAACTCCTACTTTAATTTACTGACTGAACTATGGTTAATTTTTTTGTAAGCCACTAAGTTGCACAGCACCTGATCATCCTGATGAGTTTCAGATAAACAGCCAACTTCAGAACAATAGACCTTACTTTCAGTTCTAATTAAGGAAACTCTATTGACTATGCATCACTAAAACATTTTCTTTTGGAATTGGACTATTTCATGAGTCAAGGATGTTGACCTGACCACGAGGCTGTGAGATCCATCATACCAATACCCCTATTTCTTAAATGTCATGAAAAGTTAAAAATGCTTGACTGCTTATGTAACGCATGGAGGTAAAATAATAGATTTCAAAAGCTATGTGTTGTTCCCTCAAAGATTAGTGGGTCCCAAAATCTCCTACTCTGCTGTACAACAAAAGAACTGATATAAGTGCATAAATCAAAATAAAACTGAAATTGAAAACATGAGGAGTAAGAGCCATCTGGAAGTGATGAAAACATTACTAAATTAAAGGAAGAAAAAGACCGTCCTTAAAAGAGAGACAAAGAGGTATTCCTTTGTAAATATCAACCGTTTAAAAATTTATAAATAACTGCACATGCTACACTTTGTGCAGCACTATGATGCAAGTGATGAGAGCATAACGCACAGACGCTAGAACATCAGCGCCCATAACTGTTCAATTAACTGCTTGAACCCCTTTATCGACAGCTAATTGCATAACCGCACTTAACATTGAAATATGATGCGTTTTCGGGGGACACTGCGGTAGTATGCTTAACATACACGCTTTATCGGAGTATACTGCTTTGTTTAAATGTCTCAGGAACCTAATTTGGTCAATTTTGTGATCACTTCAAACTCTGGATGAAATCAAAAAGTCCCTCGGACAGCATGGAACTTTTGTCGGAATTTTTCAGTTAGTTGACCATACCGTTTTGGAGCTCATAGGGATATTCGAAAAAAACAGTGTTCTACAAATACAGAGACGTTCACGTCTTCTATTCTTTGCGAGCATAATCTAGAAAATGGTTTCAAAAATTGCATTTGCATCTCCATCGTCTTTGGCATTAAGAATCATATCAGTCATGTTGTTTGGATCAGCTTACTCACTAATGGATCCGACAAAATCCTTCCACGATCAGCTGGACCGTCTAATCATTTTCTTTCGATGCGAGAAATACACAGAGCTAAGGTTTGAGCTGGCTGTGATTTCTGCGGGCTTAGCCGAAGCTTTTGCTCACAAATGTCTTGCAACACATCAGATGCTCTCATAATTCGTTTTTCTTCTCATTCGCAAAAAAACTAATGTCTTAATATCGTATACTAAACTGAACCGTGTCGCACAGGTTTTTGTTCTGATTTTCGATCTCCCCACGTGTTTCCCCATAAATTATAATTCGTATACTCAAGCCTCTGTATTGTCAATATTGTCGAGGTCAGGGCTGTTGACCTGCACCAGAGGAACGGGGACCTTCTCCTTAAGTCCCACCGTGCCAAAGATTGTTCCATAAGGGCCTAAGAGGGCTCATTTCAAGCGCACCCTAGAAAAAAAACAGTGGATGCTGCAGTCTTCTGCTCTTGCAATGAGGTTTAGTCAGTGAGAATTCCTGACCCGATCTGCTCTGGATCCGCTGTAACCCCTCATTTGGTCAATGTTGGAGAGAAAAACCCTAATGCGAGCTATGATTGGATCATCAAACTAAATGTCCTCAGACTGATAGAGGACATTGAGCCCACGAGACAAAGGATTACTTATATGACCGCCTAAACAGGACACCGGAATAGAAACTCCCAACCCAGGTAGTTAGGGTGACCTGTGCTCAACTTCAGGATGGGTAACATCCCAATGGCCTAACCTTAACACTAGCTCTGATATAAACCCAAACCATAGCACTAATTTTCATCTTAACCTGAACTCCAACCATAACGTTCACAATAACCCTAACCGTAAGCCGAAACTTTACCCTAACGAACCTTACTACCAATATTAACATAAAGCCTAACCTTAAACTGAATCATTAACCTAATTCTATTTTCTCTGGAAGTTGGTACAAGAGCGCCTGTACTGTGGGTGGTTTTTTTTTCTCATGCCCTATTTCGGTGACCACATAAGTCATGCTTACCCCCACGAGCACCATTTTGGAGCAAGACACTACTTTTATCCATCCATAACTCTCAGAATATAAAATAACACTATTTTTCAAACTCTTCCACCACTATGACCTCACTCTTATCTGTTGTCAAGATATAGGAAATTTTGCGAAGGATAACACACCCTCAAAGCGGTATGGCCATTGTTGATTCTTCAAGACGGTCAGTTGGAAGGTTAAAGAATATGCAATAACAAGGACAATCTTCGACAGATGTACTGCCGGTAACCGCCATGTAGAAAGGTGCAACATCGGCGTCACCTACCGATTTTATTAGCGCAGATACGGCCACAATGGTAGACGTGTCTTATGTACAATACACTACCAGTCTGTGCCACACGCTTCGATATACGTGTTGAGTATTTTCACATCACCCTGTCTTGGCATCCAGCTCTCATATGTGGGTCTACAAAGGCTTGCCCAGTACGATAGTTACAACCCGGAAACCGTCTTTTATTGGTAGGATAAACCAAACAGGGATGTCCCGTGCGTTTATTCTTCACACCCGATTGTCCCAGAACTAACCCGAAAATTCGCGTTCCACCACCCAAAACAAACAGTTCTACAGAGAGGACAACATGCAATCGCGTAGACTGTCGAGAAAAAAAACTTGAGTGATTTTCCTACTTACCGAAATTGATGACCCCTTCTGAAATTAATAAGCCACCTGAGATGACTAATCCATGCCATTTAAGGTTAACTCTCCTTACTCACTCGTGGGGGTGAGCCTAAAAAAGTTAATCTAAGATTTCTGTTCCCATATGCTATCAGCAAAATGACTATGGCCTCGGGACATATAAAGTGCGGCCGAAAACTACAAAAAACATCCATCTCGGCCCCATCTCCATGCCATCCCACAGTCTGACCAATATACACAGCTCTCTAAGGCAATCGAGCGGGTTCGGTTTACTTTATACAATCCAATGTTAGATGAAAAATGCCGACAAGGGCAAGGGAGACTGGAATGGCCATTTCGGGTTCATTAGCCATCATCAGCCAATCGTACCCAACCCCAGGTGATCTTCCACCCAAAAATCCAATACCAGATAATTTAAAAAGGAGAACAGTTCTCTTCACTCGGATAACGTCCTGCCATGAAATATATAGCTGCAATGGCCATGGACTTCTCCTCTTGCAGGCCTGCACTGATCACGGTCCTCTCCTGGCCAACAATTACTCTCGCATTCTTATCCAAGATAAGATGATGGGGATGTATCCTCACTCGTATCTCACCTGTTCGCGCTGCATCAGGACATCCAGTCATCACAGGGGCTTATTCAGTCATATGCACCTTCGTAAAAATCTTTGGTGAACTCTGTGATCCCGGCTCTATCCTCACTCCTCACTCTACGTTCTCACGCAATGGTTCGATAGCTGTTTCTGACAGTGCCCACGGTGGGCCCTACAGCATGATGGGCGCAGGGACGGTGATTTTGGCGTGATTTCGTTCATTTTTGGTTTGCGCTGCATCTACCACATTCTCTCTACCGCTCACCACCCTGAATCTGGTGTCGGTACTAAATTAAGAAGACCGGTGGTGGGAGAGAGTGCAGGTGGCTGGCACAGCGAAGCCTGCACCTAGGAGTACCGCTACACCTCCTTATCTGTTGCGTATTCTATGTACACGCATTTCCACGAACGTCTACCATGCCATGATTTACGTCTCGTGTTTATCCACTGCATCTGGTACGTAACGTCTGGACGTACGCCACAAGACGCATCAATATGGTGAACCAATTGTCCTTTGCCGAAACGTGCTCCCCTCAGTCAAGTAAGAAGCAGGTCCTTTGTTACCTGCAGCTCGAACTATCTCGTGCATAACACACATAGACGGGCTGCTTGGTTCTGTCTGCCGCTAGGCCCAATGCCACCATTGGTCGATCGGCAGCCTCTGTGATCGGCTTGGCACAGGAGAGGGAGGAGGGAACGATGCCGACACTGAAGAATGCATCCTCATTGCAAATCAGTTTATTCCTTCCTATTATAAATATGATAAACTTGAAAAGATCACGATGCATTGGGATTCGGGGCTCTGTCACTGTTCAATTGACTGTAAAGTTTGGAGTGACTGGAGGACTGAGAGACGGGCTGCAATGACTCTTTTCTTAATTTGGCCTTAAGGACAATCTCACACTATTGAGATACGAACCACTCTTGCTGTAGCCATTTACGCGTATTGTGGAACACGTCGTGGGTGGTATGTGTAAACGAGCTGCTACGATTTGTTAGACACTGCACATGTGCACACATCCATGCATCTTTACATTGTAGTGCTACCGTAGCAAGGTGGTGGGCAATCGGAGGTGTACTTGATGTTACCTGAATCTGTCCCTTTAAACTGATTCATGCGAAAGCCCTCGATGCAGTGCTCACTTGATGGTGCACGTGGTGGTACTTGTTGTTTGCGAGGCTCAAACGATAATTGATCCCCAACCCAAGAAATTGGGTTCAATGCTCATTTTGGTAGATCGCTCGTACGTGCTGAAAGACGTAAAGGCAAAGCCTAGGATTCATGATTTTGGAAAGTCACCAAAGGATAGCGAACTCAAAGCGGTCATATTGCGGACGAAATAGCTTCATCAAAGAGAATAAAGAGACGAGTCTTTCCAGGAGATTCCCCAGGACCACGAACACAACGTCATGTATTGGGACTTTCTCCCACCGAATGAAATCACCTGGTTGGTTGAGTTTTTCAAAACAATCGTTTCGCAAACAACTGACAAAATCAAAGCAAACAGCCGAACTAAGAAAATGCATGAATCCTTTTCCTACATCTAAAAGTACGCAAACCACGCAAACCATGCTGTAGAATTTGATCAAGCAAAGCTACCATCCAGGCCGAACAAATGAAGCAAAAGTGTCGTGCATACCAGTTATTCTCAGCACGGGTAAAGTTGCCAAAAACTGTCTTGGTAATGGATAATATTTTAAATCCCTCGTTGCCTGCTATCATTGCATCGATAAGGTCGTTGTGAAAGGTATTTCACATATATGTAGGCTTTTACCGTGCATTGATAAATTTGTAACAAGATAATTCATCGCCGAAAAGAACCATTGCTTTGTAATCATCAGGCTATTTCAGAACACCAAATATTTGATTATTCTGGTGATATCTTGTGTTTTGACAACTAGAATCCGGCCAAATTGATACCCGCCATTCACTTTACAGCCCATCGTACATGTTATTTACTTAAAGCAGGGAAGAGTGAGCGTCCATTTAATAACCTTTAAAGATCTTTACCGCTGAAAACGATCTCTGTACAAGCAAACAGCTAACACATTTAAATCCTTTCGGAAAACAGTCTCCACGATTTCCTATACACACGAGCACTTTACTTTAACAGCCCCTTGTAGTTCCATACGTTTTCACATATCCTGATACGGGATAACTCACACCAGTGAGCATCGAAAGCGTCTCTTTGACAAATCTTTCATACGATATTAAACAGTCGACTTCATCACTCTAACGACTTAAAAGACTCACCGGAAAACAGTCGATGCAGTAACAGGCATACACCTCTGCTAACGTTTTCTATTGAATTGGGTAATAATCTGGCCTTTCAGCTTTATAAGATCTTTTGAAAAAACAGATATCACCAGCAGGCATCAAACATTTACATTTGTTGTTTGATGCATCGATACCTACTCCGAAATATCCAGTTTGTATTCGCTTTCTTTTAATTTTATAAATTAAATCTGAAATATTTAGTTTTTGATAATAGGACGCCATTAAGCTTTAAATCCGAATGCAATCCTGAAGTTGAAATAATACCACCCATAGGCAGAGTAATTATTTTGGAATACCAGAAGAAACTTTACGGACGGATCTCCATAAAGCCCAAATTAAAACATAGCGTTTCTTTAAAGTTCTGGTTTGATCAGTACGTTTATGAGGAGGAAGCATAGAAATGCAAATCCGCACTAGTTGCGTTATTACGTTGGACCGGAGGCCGCAAAAGATATATATGTTTTCGTTTTTCAGTTAAATATCCAACTGACCTTATTGTATACTTCGTGAAAGTGCATATTTATCAGAAAACGCTTCCATAACATGCTTTATAAATTATGTGTAAAGCTGTTTGTCTTTAGTTAACAGATCTAAAGTTGTATGAAAGTATTATGGGCATATTAACAGGCAAACGATTGAGGGTTTCTGGCTACTGTCCATTAGTATTAGTCTCAATGGTCGTCTACTGCTTGCTTATTAGGGTGCGTTAGTTCATTAGCTAATTTAACTCTGAACAGGTGCGGTCATGTAGACGTTGAAAGCAATCGTCTGGTTCTGCAGAGTTTATCCTAATAACCATAAAGATAATGATCAAGCGCCATGAGATGCAGCGTGTTGATGTCGTTGCAAGACAAACTTCCTCTAATGTTTCCATGTGATAGCCATTCTTTACAAGATACAGTTTCTTTTGCCATGGAAAAATCATTTAGCGAATTTGATCGCCGGCAGAAGTTCTATTTTTCAAACCCTATATACAAGAGAAAAGTTCTCATCGTAGTGGTCTAACGCTATCATATTTGGCGGCGATGATCGGTATGGTCATGACGGGGATAGCGTCCACGACCGCCTTTGACAAAAAGCGACTTAGTGTGGTGGCTAACTGACAGCATATTTGCCACGTTCTACGAATTGCCATCGCCAATGCGCTTGATCTGGCGTAAGAAAACTGATGACTGCCAACAGCGGGTCATTTGAACCTGCGGATGTTTTCACATGAAACACGCGTAGACGATTAGCCAGGAAAATCACCATAACCACGAAATGACTTTCAAACCAAACAGATGGCTCTGCGGCTCGGTCGACAGCGCAGCAAACCTTCGATAACAGTAGGCTACTTTCGCCCGTATTTTGAAACATGTATAAACATCCCAGCAATGAGGAACAAAATGCCCTAGAAGCAGACAACCGCCAAATGGAAAAAATGTTTCGCGGGCTTTCAACCAAAACCATCCATCGCAAGTAAAGAATCCGCCGCCCCAGCAATGACAAGGATTTTATTCGCCCGCCCTGATTCACACCATTCCATCCGCAGCGATGAAAGTTTACCCGCAACGTACATAGCGGCAACAACTCATTAAACACATCTCGCCATCTCGCCCAAACACCGTGCGGGACTCGTAACGAAAATGGCTACACACCCGCGTCCTAGTCAACATCCACCAGCACGGTGAGCCAGCCAGCGGCGGCCAATAACCCATAGCAAATGCTCCATTATTGTGGAGGCGTGCTGGCACGCCCAGGGTTCAAGCTCACACCCACCAGCCACCTGCGCCTGATCCAATTTCCGGTCTTTGATATGGTCATGATTGACCGGCCTGGGTCAGCGAACAGGAGAGAAACGCGGGTGGATGCTATGTTTCCATAATCACTTTCGTAACCACTCACGTAACTCACCGTCTTTGCATCACTCCTGCCCTAGGCGTTTCTGGAAGAAGGGAAACCGACAGTTGATCGGTTATTAGACTATAGTGGTTTATTGGCCAATACCACTGGCCGCCAGTCACCTACGCGTTTCGGCGCAGATAATTTTCTCCCACCCAGTAATAAAGCCATAACGTCTGCGCGTAAAACATCAGCTGCCTCTACTGCTGACATAGCGGCGCATATTCACGAGGTAAGGGGTTTTACCTTTCACGAGGATTTGTACCTTGTCGAATCTCTAAATGATGGATCCCATTCGTTTCATGGTTCATCTACGGGTCACTTGCTTGAGAATTCCTCCTTTTGCTTATCCAACCCAGCTTTTCGTTCGCCTTTGACACCGCAATTAACCGTGAAAAGGACACAATCGTCTACTACTCCTGCTGCAACGGTTCTCCTCTCGCTTCCGCCATTCGGTGCCTGATACTTGCTCCGGCTCCGACTAAGGCCTCAACCTGAGGTGGGGCTTGTTTAGACGATTTCGGAGAACTCTGCCATTTTCTGACGAACATTAACGTATGAATCACCGTAGATTCCTCTCTCGTCTTGTCACTGCACACCACCCTGTTCAGTTGTATATAGAGCATTTGTTTTGAGCACTCCATCGCGGTATTGAACTATTTTTCAAGCAAGTAGTTCGGTCAATGTATTTCGCAGCATCGGTTGAGCACTTCCTTTATACAACCGCACCTGCCATCGTTTTGGTCACCACGGCGATAATGCAGTTCTTTCGCGTCATATTTTGTGATTCTTCAACACCTTGTTTTTTAAGCTTACGTGCTATCTTTACCACAGATGAGAATACGGAAGCAAGCTATTTTTGTTACTTTCTTCCTCCTGATCGCGATTAAACTCAGCAGAAGCATAATTTTAGAGTTCAATTCCCGGATAATTTCTCTCATCTCTTTTAAAGCCGCTTTACAAGCGATCTGCAGCATCTCCATTCGTCGTAAAATGTTCCGTGAAATCCGCCATTTCCAATGCGAGATCGCTGCGAGTATCTTTTGTTGCGCTATCACGCGCAATCTTTTGACATCGCTCTTCTCGGTTCGCGCTCCTTCAGCCATCGAATTCACGGAGGCTCAAGTATCGATATGCCATGGAATCCAATTGGCTGTCGTACATGAAGCGGCGAAATGGAGCGCAGTTGAGCTTCGACTTGCGCTGTCCGCAAGGCAAATGTCTCCTGCGACGCGCTGCAATTCTTTTGGTTAGCGCGTAACGGCATAAAAGGTGCTCAGCGTAAGCAGTTTTGAGTATTACTTTAAAAGTGACCATTTACAAAGAAGCAGGCCCGCGAGAACCCATTTATAGAACTGCGTGCCATGTAGGAAAGAGCTTTAATCGAATAATTTCAACCATCAGGAACAATCACCTTAGGCCGCAGTTACGCAAAACCATAGAATTAACTCGCTGGTATATGCTACCGGATGCCATGTAAATTCCAGCATGAATCTCTTTCAATCGCTGTAGCTGATAAAGTCATGCCTTTATTACGTGCCAATAAACGGGTGATGTAAGACGACCAAGGAGAAATTAAGGCAAGCTAACTTGACTAAGGAGAAAACGAGCCAACAGAGTAAATTCAACCCACCGAGGTGTCACAAACCACGCCCTCGGGCATCGGTTCATGACGATTTTTTCAGCCCTTCCGGCCTGCAGGCAGTGAATGGACGTTTCAGATTGGAGCAGATACTCACTGTCCGACTTCCTGAACCACCCGGCCTACGGTTAATGTACAACCAGACTTAATCAACAGGTCACGGGTTCAAGTTTCAGGAAAATGTGCTGAGCATAGGGCTATTGGCTGCTACCGGTTAATGTCAGAAATGACTATTTCAGTATGCCTAATCTTTCAAAGATTTCTAACTAGAACAAAATTGACCATATGTGAATAAGAAAACGGTTGTTGAATTATTAGCTTATCCACCTGATTGCTTTACCCATATGCTCAGATACCATCATCAGAGATAAAGCAATGGCATCATGCTGTCTTCTGATACTCGTCTGGCGTGAAGGAAAGTTCGCCAGGTGAAACGCCCGTTCCGTCGAAGCTTTTCAACTGCTTCCTCTGCGTGGCATTGTCAGTACATGGTCAACTAGTTTGGCATGCAACTTTCTCTTTTCTCGATTTTGTGTATTTAACGCTTTTGAAAATGGTGAGCTGCCTCAAGTTTTTCCTGAAACGTCACAGTTTATTCAACCTGTTCCGGTGAATCTCTTCCTCTTTCCTGAATTAGTATCAAACAAAAGTTTTTGTCTATCTGTTTTTGAACAGAATTTATATATCGCCGGTTTGCTGTATAATTTCTATGGTTTAAAGTCAAAGTCTATTCTAAATAGTTGGTTTTGAAAGTTGGGAAATTTTACTTATTCGCGCATTCTTCCACCTCGCATTTACGTTCATAACTCATAGTTGCAACGTCAACATCTCCTATTCTTTACAAAAATAAAAGAACTCGATTCCATCACTTAGTTCCGTTTTACGATGCTAGATCATTCAGGACCTTAGATACTCTCCCGCACAAAAAGTTAAAGCTTTGGGTTATTTTAGAAGACCACAAACATACCAAGTTTATTAATTTTGCTTTAAGAATTTTCTGTGTAAACTTTGATATATATTCCGGTCTTATGGCAACTATTCTTGGTGGATTTTGAAGGTACAATTAATGCATGGTTTCAAACCATTGCGGTTGACACTGGAGTCAAGCCGCCAGACAAATTTCTCATGAGGAATGATTTTAATGACAATACGCCATTAAAGATATTTCTTCTTTAAATAGAATTTCATTTTAGAAATCACTAATCCACACCGCCATATGCGGCAGCACAGCAGAATTTCAAGCAGATTAATGGATGAATAGGCTTTCAGTTGTTGCTGTAATTCATATAAATTTAAAGATGCAGCGTTGCAGAGAATTTTAGGTGGACGGAATATGCAGCTCGTTGCATGAGTGGCAAGAGGCAACTGCTCACCGTCCTCCTCGGCGCTTGGGGCATGTATAAAAGCCATGGGACATTGACTCTTTAGGCTGGGCCTAAATTATTGAAGTGCCTGAGTACTTATTATGATTGGATGGAAACATGAAGCCACTGCCCGGCTTGTGAGCGAATTTCGCGCCTGCAATTTACATTCATATTTTGTCAATATCCGAATTCGACCACGTTGCATTTGGAAGATTCATACACGAAATTTTCTTTTCATATATAAATGTAAATCAATTTGAGCACCTGTTATATTTCCAACTGCGAGTAAAAGAAAAATATATTCGCCTGTTTTAGCGAAAAAATTAGTATTACTCTGGAAAACTTATGAACTCGGTTTCCTGCTGTAAAGATTAAAAGAGAGGCAGTATGGGGCTTCAGTCCCAGGCTGTATAAAGCAAACATCGCTACCAATTTTAATGTAATTTGCCTACCCATTGTGCAAGCATATTTACTGCTTGTTATTTGTCCGGAACTTCATCCGTGCCTTCATCCACTGAATGGGTGTGAGCGTTGGTTTGCATACTCTTAGTGAGGGACTCATCTCATAACCAATCTCTTCGGGTCGAAACATATGCATCAACATTAATTGGTTCCTATTGTTGCTGCAGCGCTGTACTCATTGAAGAATAGAGACGTTATCTGCGGAAACAATCTGTAGCGTACGCCATTGCGGGCACACCCGGATAACCATAGTAGATTTTCATATTTCCAGTTGGAAGAAGGAACACAATCTCCCATCTTGTGGTTTGAGGTTTTATTACGCAAAATATTTAAGCCATTTATCCAGCTCCAGAACAATTAGTGTTTACCTGGGGAAAACTATAACTTCAACTGCGCTAACAGCGTTTGAGCGATCTGCGACATATTCTAAAACAATGAATACCTCTATTACTAGGTGACCTTCCAAATTAGGGCCAACTGAGAGAAGAGTAATTTCCTTAAGCGAAGTGCTTTTATTGAAAACCTCTGAAGATTAACCATAATCTAAAATACTCATTGACTTTATTAGCAGGTTTTAATTCTCTCTTGTTAACTTTGTCTCTAAGAGTCATTTGAAAATATAATCCTTATTGGCATTTAAACTGTATAGCAACAGGATAATATGAATAGAAGATTAATGGATTCCCGGACATCTACTACAGACAAAGTACAGGTAATGGCCTGCATTGTAAAGTCACTATTAAACTCCTGAAACAACTCAAAAACACACATAAGATATAAATAAAATATAAAATCAGACTAACCAAATTGCCCTTCATTACCCACAAAACGGTTTTCTGTGGAAGGATAATGTGCACACCTGATACGCAATAGATTTGGTCTGAAAATGTCTTTTTCGGCGTTGTGAATATAAGAATCATTTTAGTGATATTACAGATAATACTTTTTCCTGCTTAACTTTGGATACAGTGTTAGATATATCGAAAATGTTGTGACGCGCCCACGCCAGCAACCCAACGCATTTTAAGAAAACGTTTGTCGGTTTTTTCAGATTCCGTCGCCAGACAGAGCGATCCTGGGGTCAAAACCAAGATGCATGACATCACTACCTCGTAGCCGACCGGGAAACGCTGATGTTTCACCCCCTGCATTTCTGGCAAATACTTATTGAGAAGAATGCCGTCGAGTAACAAGCTTACTTCATAATTCCAAAATTCAGCACTTTCTATGATCAAATCCGCATGGTGTCCCATCCAGATGCTTGAAAAATTAAGGTGCGGATGATTTCTATGGGGTACTCGCTGTGATCTGAGCGCAGAACCCAACAATGGCGCGTAACAAGTACTAAAACTGAGCAGGTAACCATAACGAGCTGAGGATCAATCATGGATCACCACAAACTGACAGTTTGCCCGCTGAGTGCCAGAATGCAAGTTCGCCCATAAAAAAATGATCAACCAAAGATAACTTCCGGATTCCCATTCCTCCATTTTCACAGCTCTACGTTGCGCTGGCGGACCGTGATTGCATTTCTTGTAGTCAAAAATGAGGGTTCAGGGTACACGTAAAATGCCTCAGTATTTAACGAGGGTAAATTTAATGAAACACCTCCTCGGAAATTCATCACAGACCGCATAAAAATAGATGAGCCACGTCATCTTTTGTACAATAGCACACCTACGGTCCCCAACATCGGGCTGCCAACGCCTTCGGTCTCTCATCCGCACTCCAGTCCCGTCTTCCGAACCCCGCACCAGCCGAATCCTCATGGGCCTGCAATGAGCACCAGTAGTGAAGATTTCGTACATTATAAGGCAGCTGTGGTTAGCCGTCGCCTGATACTTCCGCGTCAAAATACCCATGCAGAATTCATAATCAGCTCATTTATATAACAACTTTAGAATCAGATACCCACGCAACTAAAGAATTAACTTATCTTTGGCAGATACACCATATGTAGTTAGTTGGTATTAAATTATTCGGAGGCAAATAAATTTATCGTTATGAACCCGAAGGTGCGTAAGAATTAGTTATATGGTGCCGTCAACTGACTCTGATAATAATGAACCATCTGCAGCACAGGTGGCTTTATGCAACATTCCGCGACGCGGAAAATTAGGATGAAGCCCTGCTGCCGCTTAAGATTAGGACCAAGGTTATGATTGCTAAGTTAAGGACAAATTCAAGGTCAGCCGTAACTATAAGGTAAGCGTTAAGATTATGACCAAAGTTAAGGTTTATGCTGTGGCTAGTTTTAGCTCCGATACGGAAAATATTTTTAATCTTCCCGGGAAGTATGCATATTGCCACTTTTATTACTTGGGATGGGCGTTCCTATTTTTCTGTCCTGATGGGACCATATGTCAAAGTAACTATTTTTATAATCGTTTTACGCACTGTTTGTTATTATGTAGGCCTGGTCAACAAATCAGCATCTCCTTTTGATAAAAATACACAGCATGGCTTTATATGTGCTAAATATGTTTTTGCTGCATAAAAAATCACGCTGCCAACAGAAAACATACCAAATGCATTCTTTACTCAAGTTTAACGATAAAATCTTCAGACTATGAATGACTTCAAAAGCCATTAAGAATAGCTTAGGACTTTAACAGCAAGTAAATGCTTTCAGTTCAAACTAGAATTTAAAAACAGTGAATTGTTTAAGATTTTAATAATCTGAGATACATCCAAACTAACTTACTACTAAGAATTTAAACCTACAGACAGGCAGACATGTTTACGAGCCTTTAAAATGTGATCTTTATTTTCTAAGGAATACCCCAGCATCCACGATGCAAAAGACGTAGTTACCAAGTTAACAATAGTTTAAAAAGTTAACCTTTTCCAACCCTTTCTTTAGAGTATACGCAGGCGCACTCATATGAACCACATCACGCAGACTGTCTATTTTCTCCTGGTTTTGGTCGAATTCAAGAAGACAACTGTGCAGGCCAGCTGAAGAAACTAAGCCAAGGGGCGTTTGGGTTGGTTTGTTCGCGTCTGTGTGTAGGGAATGTTACTGGCGCGGGATACTGTAATTATATCCATGAGAAAGTAATATTTGAAGCTGAATGTCTATCCACTGCGCAAGTTGTCTAAAAGCTAAAATCGGACAGAAACAGTTCTATTTTATCCCTAACTAACACAGTACTCGAAGTTGGTGTGGTTTCTAATTGAGTAGAATTGAAGTATGATTCGTGACATATAGTACTCAGCAATTCCATTTCTGCTTTGTAGGTATCGAAAAATAATAATTGAGTGATTTGACGCAAATGCGCACCACCTGCCATTATACGCCCGAGGGAATAACATGCAGATTCATACCCATATCGCGCTCCGCCCTGATTAGCTATACACGTTTCAATCGCAACATGCAGCGGCTGATGTACAGAAGTTCGGCATGCAGGGCACCCTCGTACAATGATTGTAATTTGTACGTGGTTTCACATGCTGAATGCGTCACAATTTAAATACCATCCACCGAAAAATCGTGCATATGCTTGAAAATAGACAGACAGTACGCTTGATGCTTTAGCTAATCTGACTTCTTCGAAGGCATATACCAAGTTAAGGATCTTGTAAATTTCCAAAAGAAATAGTAAGTTGAAAAGCCACAACAAAACGAAGTTAGCATGAAAACTTTATGGAAATGAGCATCCACTTCAGGATGCACGCCGAGGGAGAGAAACGGTCTATCTAGTGACCCGCACTTGACGCAGATCAACTTCTTTCTTCTGACATGAATGTAATCTTGCTGCGTCATAGTTGGGCTCATGTAGAGCGAGTCATCGTTTGAGGTCAGTTTCAGGCTGCACCACTATTCCCAGATTTGCCAGGTGCGAGACGAGGACGTTTTTGATGCTTTGCAGCAAGAGTTAAGTCGTGCTAGCTCTTCACCAACCCCAACCCATGCCTAGGATACCCGCATTTCCGGAGCCTCATTTCCTGCAAACGCCAAACCCATACCGACCTCACAGAATCCCTATGTGCAATTCTCTTTGTCCGAAACCCATGTATCGTGGATCAGTTTCTATGCCCCTGAAACCGGTGAAGGACTACAAGCAGAGAGCCAGTGCTGAGGTTTCGGTCAGGCGCTCCAGTCGCTCTGGAAACCGCATATCCTGAAAGGGTCACTTCAATAATGCCAAAATCACCGTTAATTTCTTCACACCCGGTTTGTGCGCAAATCTGTCAATGCAGACGCAGAACTGCCAAATGCGATCTTATTTGATTCTGTGTTTTAACATAAATCCATCTATGATGGGTGATGACAAGCATGTTCTCCATATCATAATCAACATTTCGTGGAGCTTGAATTATTTTTAACTTGAAAGTTAAGACGTGGCGAAGTTTTATCGAAGATTGGCTTCTTCGAAAGGTCACACGAATGACTAAGTGCAGTTCCTACCATCACCAAAGTTAGAAAACTCTTCTTACAAACAACATATATAGTCACGAGAATTCGGCTATATAAACATTAAACTTCAAAGTGGCGAAATGTTGAATTTACTGCGCCAAACACCCATCATCAAAACATCATAAATACAGACTATCTCCCCAACAAGCAGAATGATTTAATTGGTAAGATGAAATATATAATCAAATAAGTGATACCGTTTCCTACCAGTAGGGGAAAAACATTTAGGCAGTGTCTGGATTTCATTCCAAGGAAAAATTTTCAGTCTATGCAAAGAACTAAAGCATAAAAGGTAATTTCTCATCACAAATATTGAATTATGTTATGGCACACTGGACAATCGACGCTTGAATGCTCAACTCCTACTTCTTAAAGCAGCTTGAACCGGAGTTATCGGGTTTCACATTTTCTTTCTTGAAGCAATAAATATCGCTGTACTCATATACACCCATCACTTAATCTTGATATTAGAGAAAAAGGAATTTCATAGGAAGAATTCAGAGTACCATCGCCCACTGCGGTGTCATCAAAAAATCGTTGCGTTGATGATGGAAGACTTGTCACTTTCGTTCCACTCAATCAATGAGGACAACCAA